>CAJUYH010009274.1:0-14035 GCA_910591685.1 Galerucella tenella
ATAATATAATATTTGTAAATAGAATACGTAATTATATTTACCTGAATAATCCGCTAATCCAGAACAATTTCCAGACAACAGAAACAGATAATCAGTCGATACAAATATGAAATTATTCCGATTGAACTATTGCATCTATTGAAACAAAAAAGAATAAATAGTTCAAATTGACTGTTGAAATTAGTTACTTCAGTGATTTTAAGTTCCAAACCAATTTATTTTTAGTTTTAAACATTATAGTGTACATGCTTGATTGAAAAGCAAATATTAAGGTTGAATTAATATTATTATTCGCTTAAAAGGTGTTGAAAAATGCTTCATTTAAAAAAATTTATTTTGAACCGAGCGAATTCACTACTTGAATCAAGCGTGTTCATTTGTTTGATTAGAATGAATAATTTTTTTGAGATAATATTATAATACTTTGATGTGAATTAGGAAATACTTCACTTGATAAGTCCATTTTTGATTCAAGAAATTTCTAGGATTACGTCGACAAATCCATTTTGTTTCGGCAATTTTAATATTTCCTCGGACGAATACATCCAAATACTGAATATGAATATAAATGAAATTTAATCGAGTTAATCAAATAAAAGTGAATAAATAAATTTAGTTGATATAACATATATTTTTTTCCCGTGTATTCTTGTTCGAGGTTCAATTGGTGCAAGTAGAACCCTTTGTATTACCATTGTATAAAGATAGCCTATCTTTGTACAATGGTATTACAAATATTTTTTGAATTTTCGATTAAAGCTAATTATTGAAATTCGTATTTCAGTGAAGTTTTAACATACATAATTTCGGCGTTTTATGCGAAAGTATTGGTGATAATAGGAATAGCTTTGTCCATAACAAGGTCTATCACAGCAAGAGGAAGTACACAACATGACGTGAGTATCAATGACACTGTTTAAATTTAGAGTCCAATAAAAATACAGAACAAACACTGAATCTTCACGTATAAGTCATTAACTACGTCAATAAAACATACTACGTTATTTCCGAGCTTTGACATTCATCCCGTTACAGGGGGGATCAGCAATTTTCTGCTGAACGAGAACGAAACAGTATATTGTTTCAGGGCAGAAAATGAGCTTAGAAACTTGAGACTATTAGATGCACGAGCTATTGTGCGAAGGGAGGACAGCTTATTTCACACTCGTGAGAAATTAGAAGTTTTGCACACTTGTTACACGATATACTATTAGTAATTAGTAATTTTTTGTGAATTTCTGAGATAAAATTTGATATACACCTCGGGAATATCTGTCAATTGGCATACTTGACTATGACAAAGATTACAGAATATACAGAATAAAAATATAAAATATTTCACTTGTTCGAATTTATCGCGTAAAGCACCGATGCCGCTGGTGACTGTCTGGTGACTTGGAGGTTGGCCCCATGGTACAGTAGGTAGATTCATACTATAGGTCCATTCAATGGTACACAGACGGCTCAAAAGCAATAGAAGGAACTGGGATAGGAGTGTTCGGGCCAGGAACCAAACACTCTGAAAGCTTGGGAAAAACCCCAAGTATCTTTCAAGCGGAAATCCACGCCATAAGAAAGTGCGCCCAGTTCAATATTGATAAAGGATACAGAAGACAAAGGATTATCATAATGTCGGATAGTCAAGCAGCCATTAAGGCACTGAGCTCTTGTGTAATCAGTTCCAAAATGGTGTGGGAATGCCTAGACAAACTCAATGAACTAGGCGAGAACAACATAGTCACCTTACTATGGATTCCAGGACACACTGGAATAGAAGGAAATGAAATAGCAGATGAACTAGCAAAGAGGGGGACTGAAATACCTTTCTGTAATATTGGAAGAAATAAGTAAAGCCGAGAAAAAGAGAAGATCTGACCATTGTAAAGATCTAGTAGGACTTATACAATCAAAGACTCTTCTGGGTGACTACAACCTGTTGAGATCAAAAGAATGCATAAGTCAAAGTAAAACTGCGCTAAGAGTTTTAACAGGGATCCTAACGGGACATTGTCGCCTGAATGGGCACTTGGAAAGGCTCAAAATAGTGGAGGAAGAAGAATGCAGATTTTGTGGAATGGAAGAAGAAACCTCCATCCACATACTTTCCAACTGCACAGCACTCCAGAATCCTAGAGCACAGTACCTGGGAGATTACTGGATAGAAGAGGAACATTTGCCTAAGTTGAAGCCTGCAGACATTCTAAAATTCCTCCGGGAAACAGGACTAAAGGAACTACTAGTTTCTGAGACTCTCCTCAGAAACTGAGTAGAAGGAAGGGGGCACAATAGATCTTTTAGGTCTCAGTGAATGTCACCCCAAAAATCACACATACATACACATACATACTATAGGTCCGGTCACGGTCAGATATCGGTCCGGTCACGGTCTTGTTTTTTCCGATCCATTCACACTAGCAGTCTCGTGCTAGTCATTAACCCTGGAGTGGACGCGTGTTATTATTTTACAAGAAGGGACGCGTTGGGTCCCACATACCCAGAAACAAAAACCTAATATTTCTCAAAATCAAATATATTCTTAAAAAATTGTATCAAGTGGTTTTAATGTAGTAAGAAAAGAACATAAAAAACTGCAAGCAAAAATATTTTGATTCTTTAAAAAAAAAATTAAACCAAGATTCACATAAACAATATTTTTTGGTAAGGTTGCACTGAACACTCTGTAGAAATGTTATTCCGCAAATGTCATTGCACAAACTTGGCACACACATACAGTATGCTCTAAACAAATGAATTTTTGACAAATACGGCACTTGTATCGCGTTTTGCGATCTTTGCAGAATGCGTATCTGCCACGTTTATTTCCCACTACTGACACTGGCATCACCATTTCAGTTCCAGTAAATGTCTCTGCAGATTGTCTAATTTCTCTTGGTAGGAAATCAACTCACTTTCTCTTTAACGTGAGGATATATTATTCTGAAGAAAAAAATAGTCTTAGTACCTGTGTGTAGCTATTTTATAATATGAATAACTTTGGTGCACAACAATAAAACTTACACAAACAGACGCGTTGGGTCCAATAGACCGATATCACTCCTAGAACCTATACTATTCACTTCACAGCGCTGAAACCACTAATTAGCATACATCCTAATCTAACTTGAAGGTACTGAGGCGCACAGACCTCAATGTCCTCTATGGCAAAAGCATCAACAATATTAAAGTCTCCTTGGGCTGGAGGGACCCGACGCGTCCACTCCAGGGTTAAACAATCAATGTTTTCCAACTTCACGACAAGAGACTTAGCCGTAATGGCTTACATTCTTGATGAAGATGAGAAAAATGAATACTTTAAAAAGAAGCTTAATAGGGGTTTTTGGGTGCATCCCATAAACGTTAATAGAAAAGAAGAGGGAGAATTTTTTACTCTGTATGGTAATCTTTTGGATTACGAATACTTTTTATTTCCGAAATTATAAAGTTCTTCATGTTCTCTAATAAATTCTATTAATTTTTCATCCATATTAAAAAATAAACAAAATAATTAAAAAAGATATGGCACAAATCAAACGTAAATGATCTGTCTCTGACCGTAAACTTGTCCACACTTGCGATTTTACTCAAATGGCACGGTCCCGGTACGATCAAAATATTCGTAGAGAGAAAGGCCGCGGTCATTTGATTGGATCGTTCCCTGACCGTTCCTATTAATGTGAATACTTTAATATAAATTGCATGTTCTAATATTTGATCTGACCGTGACCGGACCGCGAACGGACCGTGATCTGACCTATAGTATGAATCTACTTTACAGTACGTCGCTACGTCTTTACTTGCATTTAATTTGGCGTATTATACGGGACGTCGCCCGTAGAACGCTGTTATTTTAAAACGGTGTTTATTGGTTGTTCGTGTTTTATATTTATGTTGTGTAGATTTTTTAATGTAATAATTAATTATTGAAATAAGCAAAAAATCATGTTAATATTTTTCTCTTTAATAGCAAAGCTTAAACACTAAATATTTTGTGATATTTGCTAATACAAAATTACGGATATATTTTTATAATAAGGATATTATATAAACAAGTAGGTACCTATACATTAAGCAAAAAAACACAAAAAATTAACAGAATAATTAGAAAAATGCAAAGCCTAAAGTTGGGCCTGTTCGCATTTTTTTTTATTTTTCCTGATATGTGTACTGAAATTACGTGATTGGCCGACGTTTGGAGCGCGCGAGTGGGGAGATATATTAAACTCAACCTTTCGATACCGTCTGTTAGACGGTGTGTTAGTACTTAAGGGTTAAGGGCCGGAGAATGTTGTATATTTCATTTAGTCTCCTGTCTTCCAAAAGTAACAATAATATTATAATAGTGGTTTCAAATCGATAAAACCTGTGAATTGATTCATTTTGAAAATTTAATTCTATTTTTCACTTACCTTTTCACCTTTTCAAATTCATATCCCAAACATTTTTCGAAATAATTAACATTTGAAAATAAACCTTTGTGATAAAGAATCCTATTAATTTAAATATATATTTCTCAAATTACCCCTGTTTAGCTTAAAATAAAATAAGCTTTGCGAACTTCTCTGATACCTGCGGTCTCGTTATTGACAACAAAAGCGAGTTGTAAACACGATTCATGAGAGCGGCGTCTATTTGGGACAGCAACCTGAATCAAACCGCCCAGGGGGTCTATTCACTAACAGTGAGAGCTCCTACGAGACTATATCATAATTTGCAATTTCGAGAGAGCTCGCATGCGCACTTTATTAAGTGTGTACTCTCGTAGGAGCTCTAACTATTAGTTAATAGACTCCCTGGGGGTCTATTTACTAACAGTGAGAGCTCCTACGAGAGTACACACTTATAAAGTGCGCATGCGGGCTATATCATAATTTGCAATTTCGAGAGAGCTCGCATGCGCACTTTACAAGTGTGTATTCTCGTGGGAGCTCTCATTGTTAGTGAATAGACCCCCTGGAGTGAAGCATCTTATATTTTTATTCTGTAATCTTTGACTAAGACATGATCAATCACTATTTTTTTCAGATATATTTCATATATTTATACACAGGTAGCATAGCCTTTTTACTTTATATGTATTTCATCCATTCGCGAACGAAATCAATACTATACGAAATAAACAACGGATTTAGCAGCAAATCGAACGATGTGCCTGACATCTTGAAAAAACAGTCCTACGTCAGATACGGCAGCTTTTATTATCGAATGGGAATCGTAGGTACGTAAATAGAGCATCAACTGATACAAACATAAGTAAATTTATTAATATTACAGGATTTGGAGTTGGATCTCTAATATACGCAACGTTTAAATTTGGGCAATATTTTGAATACTCTTCGAATGAAAATTGTGCTTCTATTTTGAGAGCTCTCAAACCGGCTACACGCATTGCATTCATTTTATTGCAAATGCTTTTTATTTTTTCATTCAGTAATGTAAGTATCAGTTCATTGGAACATCCTGTATACAAATAAAATAATTCTAAATAAAAAACAATTTTCAAATCCCAACTTTAGAGCCAAGGGCGTAGCCAGGATTTATAATAACAGGGGGGTTCATGGTCGTCCAAAATATAAAAGGATAAAAAGAAGAGGCAAGTGAAAACAAACCTTTGAGATTTTAGTTATACTTAAATTAAACTAATATTATTTTTCTTGGGTTCAAACTAAATTTATCCGAAACTTTCTTCACTATGCAGTGAAATTTCTATGCACACTCATCAAACACAACCAAGTGGGTCTGTCATCACCCATTGTACTCCTAAGCCAGGTTTTTACCCTTCGCAGGGTGCCTACTAAACGATCTTTCCACGGTAGCAGTAGTGGATGGGAAAGCACTCAATATTAGCAGTGCGTGCCTTGTTGCAGGGAAAAAACATTAACTTCCTCCAAATGTGCAGCCACTTCAATGTCCTTCAATTTGTCTTCTGCTAAATTCTTTTCCTTCCTCATATTATACGACCAATCTAATTCTGCAGAGAAATCACTCAACTTACAAAATTCCATGAAAGATTCTGCATTATTTTTGGAATGTTTTGAAGCCATTTTAAGCATGCTTGAAGGATGTAAATAAGTTAAAGCAAAAGCAGGTGTATATTCGTTGAAGAATCTAACATCCAAAGACGAAGCTGGAGAATCAAGATAAAGGATGATTATTGACCGCTTCCAGTATTCAACTGCAGACTCAGATGGTAGATTACCTCCGTGTACTTGCTTTTGAGTGACTCGTGGTACTGACAACTCATCTCCTACTTTCTCTGCGATATCAAGTGATTTTTTAAATAAATCATAGGAAACATTTTCGACATATTTTCGATCTTCTTTGATTACATCTAGAATATCATCAATATGTTTCTGCACCATAACCAAGTCCATACTTTTACCTTGTAAAACGTTTACAACGGGTTCCAAAATTGCGTGGGAGTATTTTGCAATTATGTTTATGCCTAGGATGGATATTGAATGTCAGTGAAGCTTTTTGAAAATCTTTGTATGCTCTTATATTTTTCCGACCATCCGGTGTCACAGAGCATTGAAAGATTTGGAACCGATTTCCTACGGACTGGCGATTCACGAAAGAAAGTTATTGTGTCTTTAACCGATGCAATTGTGTTTCTTATTTCTGGTAGCTTGCTAGTATCATTGACCACAAGATTTAGTCTGTTGCTAGAGCAATGGAATTTTTTGTTTATCAAAATTTTAAAAATTATTTAATTTATTTTTGCTTTTGGGCAGTTGCCCCTCACTGCCCTTAGCTGGCTACGCCCATGTTTAGTGCCCTTATAGGACGTTAAAAATTGTATATAAAGTACTTTGATTATTTTCATTCCCTCTAATATTTTTCTCATATTAAATAACACAGGAAGTATTATTTAATTTTCTATTTTAGTTTTTAGCAGTACAGAAGAGCCAACTTATCGCAAAATTCGGACTAATGCATCTAATAGCGACCAACGTCAGTGACTGGTTTCATGTTTTGACAGAAGAAACAGTGCACGATTTGTTCGAATCTATTTTAACCAATCAAAAATGGAATTCAACTACGTTACAATCACAGCAAAGAGAAAGCAGAATTATACAAATAATGCGGACGAAGAATAATATGGAAGGTTTTTGTTTGAAAGAACGAGTAGTATCGTCAGTTTTGACAAGAATTGAACCTCATCTAGCTTCTTGCGCAGTAGAGTATAATCTACTGTGCACTATGATTTTGTTATTGATGTGGAAGAACAGCACGTCCCAAAACAGAGGTATGTTCCAATACACGAGGGTTGTCTTTTAAGTGTTACATCTAACAACATATACAGGGTTGCCCGTAAGTAATGGTCCAAAGTGAATTGGAAGATTCTTCGCCTGAAAATATTACAATCTGATGCAACTACTTTAAATAGAATATTGATGATAAGAAAGATACAGGGTGGCAAAGTTGAAATGTCAAAAATGTTTTTGGAACTTTAGTTCTTTACGTCAGGTTATGTTTGACCGTTACGTTACGTTGCGTTACGTTATGTTACGTTGCTTCGTTATGTGCCTTGCTTGCGTGCGTGAGCTCTCTCCTGAGTCTCTCTCTCGTTTACGAAGCAGCGATTCATATACTTCGGACGGGAATCGAACCCGGGCCGTCCGCGTGGAAGGCGAGCATTCTACCACTGAACCACCGATGCTATATCAAAATTCTACGCAAAGCTGGTATTCGCAGTGCTGGTGATCTACTCGAATTTGTTCGGATAAATTTTTACTATTATGGCCATAATTTTTTTGCGCGATTGTCTATTTACAGCATCGGTTGTCAGGTCGGTAGGTTGTGTTTACTGGTTTCTAAGTTTAACACGTAGGTAAGTGATTTACTTACCGTTCAGACGTCGGAAAGTAATGAATAGCATAAAAACAATTTCACCAAAATGCGAAATATATTTTAAACTGATCGAGAAGTATGAATGTCACTTTTGACATTTCGTTCATTTCGAAGAAATTTAAATTATTTTATTCGGAATTTATTTCAATACAATCGCGCAAAAAATGGTATAAGCATCTCGAACGTTAAGGGTAATTACAACGTTTGCATGTAGATTCCTCTCGTAAAATTGGACAAAATGATATGAGGATGTCGATTTCTTCATCGGTATTCTAAAAAACTTTTGAAGCGGTATTAAGACTACACCATTTTTGCGACAAAAAGGTATACTTATCATCAATCTCAAAAGTTACTGGTTTTCGAGAAATTCGCATTTTCAAGCCCCCCTACATAATTTTTATTTCACTTATTAGCACAAAAATGTCGTAGTAGGCGCTGATGATGTCAGCAAATTTATTATCAGCTGTAATATAGCAGGAACATTGATAATTTGCGATAATTTTGACATAAATTTCTTCAAAGAGGTTGCTTTGAGGTAAAAACCCTCCTCGTCTTCGGCTTCGGGTTGTTACCAAGCAATACGCTTTCGAAATCTATGAGAACGTTGGAGCGACCCTTAGAAAAGTATATGAAAATTTACTGTTTACACATCCTTGTAAAGAGTTTCCTCATAAATATTTTTTTTTACCTATACAGGGTGTCCCACGACGTTTTGACAGTCCAATTTCTCGAAAACTGTTCATATGACATTTATGAAATTTGGCAGATATAAACAGTCGTAACTGATGTTTATATTTATTATAGAATAACTTCCGTTTTTCCTGTCATTTCGGGTCACGTGACCCCAACATAATTTTTTTAAATGGGACAACCGGTATAATATTACAATTTTTGATATATCATTCAAAAACAAATTCAACGATACCACACTTTTCATCATTGTATTGTGCAGTAATGATAATAGGGGCAATTAAATAAACATCTGTATAAATTATTTTATTAAAAAACGTAAAATAGGGAATTAAAAAGTACAAGTAATAGGGTATTTGACAATTTTTTTTAAACACCATTAGAAGATTGTCTGGCCTCAGTTAAGTACTCCAAATTTTTTACTAAGCGGGAAAGTTGCCAAAACCCACTTTAAAAATTTTATATTTAAATAGCGCGCCAAAACGCGCTGATTTTTTATGACGTCAGTGATCTTGTCGCTCCGCCTACCGCATCCCGAGCGACAAGATCACTGACCAGCCGAATCGGAACCATCGGCTCGACCTGCGGCCGCCCACCTGAGCTGGCCTATAAGAAACAAGCAAGCAGCGAGACCTCTTACGTCACAATAAACTCACATATTTTCCCGCGCTGAGTAAATATTTGAAAATTACCATTTTTGTTAAGTTAATAAAAAATCACTGGTTTTATTTATTTGTGTGAAATATTGATTTCTGGCATAATAGTACCACAAAGTACCTGCTCCGACTCTTTTTTAATTTTTTCCGCTCATAGGAAAATACCCCATTGAAGAAATTGTTCAAATTGATGACCATGTACATTGACACAATGTTCAAACCTTGTTAAAAGATCTCTTGTGAGTGATGCTGTAATCATTGCGGGTGTTATGGTGCGACATGCCTGTCTTATTTTATCATTTGAATCATCTAAATCAATAGGGGGTGTGACATAAACTAGACCTCTTAGGTAACCCCAGAGAAAGAAATCTAAGGGTGTAATATCTGGAGAACGGGGTGGCAACAGAATCGCACCATGTCGACCAATCCATTTTTCAGGAAATATGTTCTTAAGATATCCTCTAACTGGCCCAAAAAAGTGGGGAGATGCTCCATCTTGCTGCCACCACATTGTTTGCCTTTCATGTAAGGGAATATCTTCAAGTAATTCTGGTAGAGTATTTTGAAGATAAGATACAGCGAAAATATCCTACCTGTGGTGTTTTCAGTTTGGTGTTTATTTTTCATTGAAAATTAATTAAACGTCAAACTGACAACTGGATCAAAAATGTCGCAAAGATTTGGTATTGCATCTAACGATTCAATGAATCTACCAATTGTACTTTTCACAACTGTAATTTTGAATAAAAAGGAATAATATTTGATTAAAACTAATAAAGTTTGTATTAAAAATTATTGAACGTCAGATTAACAATCAATTTTTTGATATCTACAAAGTAGAAAATTATCTTATCGAATACTCCTCGGGTCTTGATAAATACTCAAAATTTTGTCGTAGAGAATCCTTCAAGCGTGTTGCTTAAAGATAATAGCCCTCGGCCTGCGGCCTTGGGCTATTATCAAGCAACACGCTTTCAGCATTCTCTATGACAAAATTATCTCGGTATTATCAAGACCCTAGGGGTATTACTACTGAAAATCCAAGTATCTTTGCCCCGTTAATTGCTAATTGGTTTCGCGCATCCACTTTGGATTCTCCTGCGACCAATAATGACAATTATGGCGATTAACAATACCATTGTTATGAAATCTATTTTCATCACTCCATAATATTTTTTATAAAAAAGAAGGGTCATCATTAATGTGTCCTAACATTCCAGCAATAAAATTTAATCTTCTTTCCGGATCTGCAGGAACTAAACCTTGTGTTAAATGTATTTTATAAGGATGATTCTTTAATACTCTTTGTATTGAACTTCTACTTATTTGTAATTCTTGTTCAAGAAATCGTATTGAGGTGTGTAGATTGACACTAATGAATGACAACCTATGTTGATGATACTATTGTTTCACAGCCACCTACATTTTTTAGTGCAAAATACTCCTTTAATAAATTTAATAAAAATAAATGCTCCTATTTCATCATTACTGCACATTACAGTGTTGACAAGTGTGGTATCGTTGATTTTGTTTTTCAATGATATATCCAAAATCGTAATATTATACCGGTTGTCCCATTAAAAAAAATTATGTTGGGGTCACGTGACCCGAAATGACAGGAAAAACGGAAGTCATTTTATAATAAATATAAGCATCAGTTTCGACTGTTTATATCTGCCAAATTTCATACATGTCATATGAACAGTTTTCGAGAAATTGGACTGTCAAAACGTCGTGGGACACCCTGTATATTAGGCTACGGATTTATTTTACAATTAAATTTGCGGACCAGGATATGAAAAATAGATATTCTTCAAAACAATCAATGGAAATATCTTAAAACATCTTTGAAAACCGGCATATTCAATATGAAAGACTTTCAAAATTCATGGATTTTAACTCATTTGGTTAAGCGCCTTCGGTTTTGGATGGTTCGTGTATCGATTCCCACAATTTTCGAATCGCGATAATTATTTTTCCCAGTACCCGTATTTTACTGTTAGGTAAGTTGGTACTCTTTGATAGCCTCGGATTTGAAACCACCTGTAATGACCTGTATACATTTTATATTAGAATACCTATTTAAGTTAGCATTTGCAAACATTTTATTGTTAATTTTTATACCTACTAGTCTCATATGTAGCTTACTACATTACTACTTTTTGATGTAACTTTCATTTTCCCCTTCATTTTTGCTACCAGTTATTTTTATAATTATGTTTAGATTCACCAATTAAATATCCTGACGATATCCCCTTTTTTATTTTAATTCCCACTAAGCGGAATAGGTTACAATAACAATTATTGCTAGATGTTTTTAAATCACCCTGGTAAGTGAACGTTTATTTGTTTTAATCGCTAGCGGTTTGCATTAACCTCGTATAAGCACGAGCACGTGCACAACTCCAGGAATTTGTCGAAATTGTCGGCGCGCTGGACATGAAAGTTCCGACTGAGAGTGACACTTCTTGTCTTGTTGATGTTCGTTGTTGGAATGTAGCAGCAAGCGAGTGGAGTACCAGCTTCCAGAATTGGTTCCAATGGATGCAAAAATACACATTATCTCTCCGTGGCGAATACTTTGAAAAACTAAAATGTCTAAAAGTTATCTAATTCTAACTCTATAAGCAAATTATAAAACAGAACCCTCGTAAATATAATCATTTTATTCAATATAAACAAGCTCCAATATTTGATTAATCTTATCAATTTAAATTAAATTGACGGAAGCGTTTCTAAAATAGGGGCTATCAGAAAAATTTGTTGTAGCTTTTAACTTCAAGAGTATGCGGAAAACCTAAATTCTGTTTACGTTCTAAATCAAATTTTCAGAAGCTTCTAGAGACCTTTCAACCGAAATATCAAGACAAAGTGGATCTAACATAATTTACGGTAGGAGTCAAAATCAATTTTCAGTCGATTGCGCTCAGACAGAAAGGGGACTGTTCAGTGGAATATTGGTACTAGCCGCGACAATTATCAGCCTTATATTGTTTTTCGAGCTTATACCTTTTAAAAAGGAAATTGCCGTGCTGCAGGTAGGTAATCATTTTTTTTTTATAAGACGAAATTGATGAATTGGATGCCTTTTAGATGAATACATGGGAATCGATAATATTTATTACATCCACCATTGTGATAATATTGAGCACCATTAGGTTGAGGGATGTGAATATTAGTAAGCCTAAAATTAAGCTTCAACTCGAACATTTACTTTTATTAGTGACTCAGTTTGGAATATTCATTTATTATTTGTTCCAAGTTATGGGGGGATTCCTAATGGGACCTACTGGAACTGAAGGAAAAATGAGGTAAAATCGATTATTTTCGTTTAATTATACAGTTTGTTTTATTAGGAAAAATATTTAAAAGGCTAGATAGAGGCCATAGAGTCAATTCTGAAAATACCCCATTTATTCTACATCAATGCCAGTAAAAAAATTAAAATATACCTTTTGGTTGAGTATTTACTTGAGTGCTTTTTCCAAATATGCGAATATTTTTCCAAAATTGGAATGTTTAACAAACAGACCCAATCGCTTTCAATATTTTTCTGAGTCTGGAACTTGATTTTTAATGTTGTGAATAGTTACTGATTTTATTGAAAAGCATATATACTAAATATCAATAAGACATACAGGGTGAATCGTTAGCTATGAGCAAAAGTGACAAAGCACTCTGTACTACGGTCACAAAGATCATGAAACCTGTATCAGTCCTTCAAGTATTTCTCTGTTCCAATTCTATAAGAAGTGGTTGAAAATTAACGGTAGATTCCGATATTAGAAGATCACTAGGATTTAAATTTTAATAAGTATCATGTCAAATTAAGAATTTTTCGTTAATATCAACATTTTAGCTTCCCTTAGAAATATTAATTATATACCTAATTTTCTTTTGTCTGTTTTTTTGTTTGTTTTCCCACAATTAATACATTTGTAGACTTTTAGTACACTCAGACTTACTAAATTACTGCGCCAATTTTTATAAAGAGTAGCCGATTCTTCAATACTTAAATAGTTTCTGGCTCCATGGGTACAGCCCTAAAGCCAAAAAAAAAACATTTTAGCTTATTATACATATCTATGAGCAATGAGAACATGCCCAACGGCAGCCATGGAAGTGATTCTCAACCTCACCCCTTTACATATGGTGGTGGAAAGTGTTGCAGAAAGAACAAGATACAGACTAAGTAGAGAGGGAATCATTAAAAAAACCATGCCACAAGACGGTATGATGAAAAAGTATAACTTTTCAAAGAAATTCGTTACGGAAATGATCAACAAGAAGGAATGGGATCCAAATACCATTACCAGACTTGGAAAGAATGCCATTCAATGGTACACAGACGGCTCAAAAGCAATAGAAGGAACTGGGATAGGAGTGTTCGGGCCAGGAACCAAACACTCTGAAAGCTTGGGAAAAACCCCAGTATCTTTCAAGCGTAAATCCACGTCATAAGAAAGTGCGCCCAGTTCAATATTGATAAAGGATACAGGATTATCATAATGTCGGATAGTCAAGCAGCCATTAAGGCACTGAGCTCTTGTGTAATCAGTTCCAAAATGGTGTGGGAATGCCTAGACAAACTCAATGAACTGGGCGATAACAACATAAACACCTTACTATGGATTCCAGGACACACTGGAATGGAAGGAAATGAAATAGCAGATGAACTAGCAAAGAGGGGGACTGAAATACCTTTCCAGGGACCTGAACCCTTCTGCGGAATCAGCCCCAATGTAATATTGGAAGAAATAAGTAAAGCCGAGAAAAAGAAAAGATCTGACCATTGGGAAGATCTAGTAGGGCTTATACAATCAAAGACTCTTCTGGGT
>CAJUYH010009275.1:0-14034 GCA_910591685.1 Galerucella tenella
AAAACCTAAAAAAATGTAATAGTTTAACCTTCAAGGACAAGTTTAAAAATATATTACTTCAGAGGCAATCATAATTAATTGATTTCTCTACTATACACTTGTCATACTATACTTATATACCAGTATATTTACTTTTTTTTTTCTATTTTCTTGATTATGTACGACAGACATTTTTTTTCTTTCTTTATGGGTTGAGTGGAAGAACATTTTCGTAATGATACGAGGAGTAATTGCAGAAAATGAGCTCCGCCCTTTATTTTCAATGGGCATCTAATAATAAATTAAGTATTCAAATTATTATTATATCCTAAAAACAATAGTGATTTATTTTCCTTCAAATACTAACTAGATGAAGCTGAAAATGGCAGAAAAATCGAGATAAACGGGGACTACAAAGTACTTGGAGTTAAGATTTTTTTAAAGTAACTAACCTAACGAAAGTCATTGCTTATGTACTTATATAAAATGTGAGAAAAAAATAAGAATGGTACTAGGCCACCGCTATGACATCTACTATAGTTACTTACATTCTATAACGTGTTTCTTCCATTCTCGCCTCTGTTGCCTTTTTTTAGTATTAAAACTGTTCATCGGTGCCTAAAAGGTAGTAGCGTTCCAAAGTCTGAAGATAAGCTTTTGACATGACTAATGTGACATCATCCTTGAGGAGAGGAGAGCTCTCATCGATACTTTTAATCAGTTTATCAACACCACAAAATAGCGCTACAAATAGACTTACTATATTATTAGTTTACAACCCAAAAAAAAATCAAAGGACAGTTTGTCGGCCACTCAAAGCCTGTAGGTGTTTCCGCAGACAAATAAAGTTGTACAAAAAACATACGTACATCTTCAAAACGTATATTTTGTACAAAATATTCAAGAAAACCCAATGCTGATGATTGATAATTATAAAATATGTATAATTATATAAAAAAATACTGTTATAGAAATCGCCGTCTATTATATTTTTTCCTGTTTCAGTGAAAGTATGACTCGATACATTCAAATACGAAACTGCAAAGTTGTAAGTTCGTAACATTCTTTCCCATCTCATAACGAAGTTACAAAAACTATAAAGTTTTCGAGTTTTGGTTCTGTCGAGTGTCACGTTTCGGTCTTCACGTTTAGGCAAAATGTGCAAAACACCGTTAAGATAATTTTTAATTGCATAACTCAATAAGCTTGCGAAATATTTCCATAATATCATAGACGTACGTATAAAATTCTTTAGAGGACAGTACAAGTTTCATGATAAATTCAATTGCCAATTTCTTAATATCCTGGGATTGATTTAAAGTTTATTTATTCACTCAAGGAGAAGCTGCTATATAAAGTAAAATAAATTAGTCAATTTTTTTCATTTTTCTATACCATTCTTCAATCCTAAATGCAATATCCATATTTAAATATTTCTTATTTTTTAACTTGGTATCGTTCTTGCTTTTATTTGGAAATTTTAAAATAAGAACGGCACTGATATCGACCAGATTATGCAATAAACATGTTGCCCGTTTCTGTTGACATTTGATATCTACTTTAGAAAACGTGCTGCACCTTGCATTGTTCGCCGAAGCATTTTAAAGTAGGTATATCCTTTCAACAAGTTAGCAATTGTGAAAAATAACCATTGGTCCAATTGTCTTTTGTAGTTTACATACGAGGGCAGAATGAGTGACTAATTCAATTGACATTTGTGTATTCCATTTCATTATTACTAGAAAATAAAAACAGACAAAACTTGAAGAATTTTAGAATATTGCCCAAAAATACCGAATTTATATTCAGTAACCATGTTGCAGATATGACAATTGGTACAGGGAACTGTCATTAAATAAAATACTTGCCATTCTTATAACTAGTTGGTACACGTAACACACAGAAGTTTCAAATAAAAACTTGTGGTAAATAAAAGGGGTCGATTTTTAGACTCCCAAAATCAGTTTTCGTTTATGTCAAGGGAATCCATGTGGTCAATATCGACCATTTTGGAAATCCCTAGTCTGCAATCTAAGATTATTAATTTATTTGAATTAAGACTTGAAAAAAATAGAATTTTATGACACAGATTTCAAAACAAAAATAAACAACAGTAAAGGATATCCAATGGTACAAAATACACTAAAAAAAGTGTGCTAGTAGGTCACTGTCTCCTTTATGTAAATATTCCCTCTCTCGAACATTCAACTAACATTATAAAATATTTTAAAAAGTAAAAACAGTAAAATGGAGGCCATTAAAATCTAATAAACTGTTTTTTTAAGAAAAGAGTTTTTTATTTGATGAATTTTAATGAGATTTAAATCCGTCTTTTTAACCATCATTATCTATTCGTGCTTGATTAGGTAACAATACTTAAAATTATTGTGCACATACATAATAGGATTTAGTTGACCTTAAAGAGTTTTTCAGAAAAAAACGTAATTGGTTGAAGAAATGACCTTAAAGGAAGCACGCGATCTAGTTAGAACTAAAATTATTTTATATTTGTCAAGCAAAACAAACACATTTTTTTTTTTGAAAATGTGCAAATTATTAATATTTCAACAATGAACTGAATTACAGAAGTAGAAAAAAGTAACGAAATCAATTTTTAGCTACTTTCAAAGGTCGGAATCATTCTGGAAATAATAATAGAAAACAAAAATAGTAAAATAGTATCATAACGTTCAGTCAAAATAAAACTGTGCTAGGAGTTTTAACAGGAATCCTAACGGGATATTGTCACCTGAATGGGCGCCTGAAGAAGCTCAAAATAGTGGGGGAAGAAGAATGTAGATTTTGTGACATGGAAGAAGAAACCTCCATCCACATTCTAATTGCACAGCCCTCCAGGATCCCAGGACATAACACCTGGGAGATTACTGGATAGATTAGGAAGATTTACCCAAGTTGAAGCCTGTAGAAATCCTAAAATTCCTCCGGGAAATAGGACTAAAAGAGCAACTAGTCTCTGAGACTCCTCAGAAACTAAGTAGAAGTAAGGGGGGGGACAATAATTCTTTCAAGTCTCAGTGAATGACACACCAAAATACATACATACTTGCATACATCATAACGTTCATCTATTTTAACCAAAATCATCAGGACAAAAAAGGTCAATATTGGCGAGTGGTTAATGAACACGGGTGTTTTGACAGTAAAAATAGACAAACCTCAGCCCTGCAATATTAAATATCTTTTTATCGCGAGTTCTCCCACAGTTAGTGCTCATTTGTGCTGAGTCCCCTCCAGCAGGACAACGTGGATGTTGCTCATACTGCCATAGAAAAAAAATGTATAACAGTATAACAGTCGAATAGCGTTGTTTTAAGGACTGTTTGTTTTTATGAAGCCTTTTGTTGCGATAATTTTTTTTAAAGAAAATTGTTGTATTAAATGATTCTATAGTGACTTTTACAATATATGCTATAACGCATTATACGATCATTTCTTTTAAAATGATATAGTACCTCATAAGCAAGTTTATACAATACCAAAAATATCATTTTATAAGACTTTTATACCTATCGTATAAGAGTTCTATAATATACTATATAACTAACAGCTACAACATTATAAAATAGTAACTTAAGCTTGTCTTATTGAAGCTGGATAATGTGAATAATAAATATTGTATAGCATTCAATTGCGTTACATTATAAAACACTTTCTAGTTGTATAGTGCCTACATATTCTTCGATATAAAACAGTTATCGTATATCGTTTCATTTTACAATAAAATATTGTTTAAGGCATTTCTTTGGGATAAAATCGTTGTATTATATTATAAATCGCCATGTTTAAATAAGCAACTCTTGTACCGCTATCGCCGCCATTATGAGCAATTGAGTTGGAAACATGAAACTGTATTGAAAAATGTGACTTTATCATTATTTAGAGGATTATATTGTGAAAGAATATCCATATGAAGTGATAAACTATTAAAATCATTAAAAAAAGTATTTTAGGATTTTTTATTTTATTATTATTTTTCAAGTATCTTCTTGAAACTTAACCAGAATTGAAGCGCTTCATTTTCTTGCCAAATATATACCTATAATTTATCAGTAAAATTTGCGGCGCATCAAAATTTGTGCTATTAAACCATCCAAATGAAATTATAATTTTCACTATCGATGTCCGCCCAAGCGGCCCAAGTCGTTTTGATAAGTCTCCATTTCTACAAATGAAATGTAGGATGCACGTTCAAATTGAAATATAATTTGGTTCTGATATTCTTCACTAAAAAATGAAATGCTCTTATAGATGACAAAATGTTTCCATTGTGCGCGAAATAACAGCATTAAAAAAATATATACTGCATTATACAACCATTTTGTAAGACCTTCGTAGTGCCGCTTCAATCCCATTTTATAGATGACTACATGATACACTATTAGATCAATTTATAGTAGCTTATAAAACAGTCGATTAAGAGTTGTTTAAATGTGTATTAAACAGTCATATAAGAGTTGGATAAACTTTCAAAAGAACTGTTTTACAACCAAACAGTTGTATAAAAATGGGCCCTTTTTAGTTGTATAAGGATCATTTAATTGTTTTGTAGACCGTTATAAGAATTTTAGTATCCTATAAGAATATCTTATAGCTGTTTATACAAACCTTATAGAATTTGAATTGCTACTTGGGGAGGTACTGAATGAATCTACTACAAATAATGATGTACCTACCTATTGCCTTTCCCTTTGTTATTATTATTCCTCCTATCGGTTGCCGGTCTTGTTTGTGTTTATACAACTCGAGTATACCCGATTTTCCTCTTGCGGTTTTTTTATCTTTTGTTATTACTCTATTAGATGTAGTTTGATGGAGGTATGAATTAACTTAGAACCTTCACTCTTTCATTCGATTTTATAGTTTATAAAGTCTCAACTGGAAAAAAAATTTGTATATTCCTTTTAAACTTTCCCTAAAAAGAATTTACAACAACTACTTTTATAGATCAAAATAAAATATATCAAAAAGTTAGTTAAGTTTACTTCTTCACTCACAAAATTACACACAAGCGAACCATACATTCTTTTTATATGTTTGTTTGAGAACCTTTCCAATGTTGTTTATTTTTTAGATAGGTTGTTTCAGAAAAACTTCCAGTTTGTGAGATATAACAATCCATTTTGAAGCGTTTCACTTAAATGCTTACATAACGAGCGTATAACAGTTTGTTCAAGCAAAGCGCTCCAAACTACCTTCTGGAGCGCGCATAACTAAAACCTCTGGCAAATTCGTTAGTCAGGTTGTCAATAAATTTGAATAAGCGTCCACATTTAGTCTAAATTTGTTCGCTAGACGGGAAAGTTCGAATTTCCATGGAAGGAATATGATGAAAAGTCGTTTTCAAATATTTACCTAGAGTCTCTTACGCCCCAATAGCCACTAGTTTTGACCGCCGAAACGCAAATGCTGATAAATTTTGTTGGCTGTTCTTCAAACAAAATACTCTCTACCTATTTCAAAGGATAAAGTTTCCGACAGAGACGGTCTCTGCAAAGAGGATTAATCGAAATTTTGATAACCAGAAATTGAAGGCGAAGGATCACTCATGCTAAGGTCTGGTTTACCAGGGCGGGTGAAACTGATTTTAAAATGGGACAGCGAAAACACGCACACAACATCAAGTAAGATGGACTATACCCACGAGGGCTACCACTTATAAAGAGAAGGCATCTCTGGCGCCCCTCATAGAGTACAAATGAAATGACGGGACGAAATTTTCGTTAGACAAAAACGCTTAAGGCGTTTCACAGAAATTGTTGAAACATAATTTTGACGTAATTTTACAGCGAAGCATCCTTACCCGTCCCTGAAATTGTAATATGTATCTAGGTTGAAAGTTGAAGAACTCTTCCGAAAGAATGAGGCCAAAACAAAATAGTCTACTTGCTGGATAATATATCAGTGGTACATCGAATAGTCTTTATCTCCACACATACAGTGTGGTACAAGTTTTATACAAACGGGAAAAAACTTTATTATATTTCCCAAAAAAATGATTGATAAAAAGTTCAGCAAACGGCAATGGAAAGCAAAGTATTCAGTAAAATTGTTAAGTAATCTATAATTATCAACTCTAAGAGTTCATCCATACCTCAAATAATGTTAGAATCCAAATAAAGGGTTCAATGAAACTCAAAGTCAAACCGCAATATATTTAATGTTTTTGTTACGATCTTAACAATAGTGTAGGTACCATTTTTCTATTTGTTACAGCCTGATGATGGTAATTGTTACCGAAACTAGTTGCAAGTTTTGAGTCCTACTGGACATTAAATATATTGTGGTTTGACTTTGAGTTTCATTGAACCCTTTATTTAACCTATAATTATGTATTTTGGTTAAATACAAATTAAAGATATTTTAATAAACACAACAGCAATTTTTAAATACAAACGTCAACAAATGTCAAATGCACTGCTGCGCTGAAAACCATTCTCAGCACAACACTTCTCCCAATTTTTATTTTATATCAATAACAATAAAAAGTGAATAATTTTTAAAACTTACGTTACAAACATCGACGAAAGAGATCTTTTCTGCAGCAATTTACCATGATTTCCACTAGTGAATTTTCACCTTAAAAGCTTCCAAAGTCCCGAGATAAAGATTGTTCATAGTAAATAGAAGGAAATTCGAAAAAGACACTCCCGATACATACACACAACCGTTATTAGTAAAATTCTAATTAAAAATAAATTCATTTATTCATCATAACAACAAGTCGATGCATGTTTGTTACTCATAGTAGTTGTAAGGTTTTTTGTCCAAAAAAAGTTAACTATATCATTGCACAGTTATACTGATCTTAAATGGGACAAAGATATCCAGAATATCCCCATAGGGCTAATAATATCAAAGCTACTATTTGTAAAATCTTCTTCTTTTTTCTATTCATATATATTAAGTCAATAACTAGATAGGGCACTATTTGGACTAGCCAAATATATATCAAGTATACATCATGTCAAAAGTAACTTCTGTCATTCTGACGATGATATTTATATCGAAACAATTGTCAATAATTCAATTGCAATTTACACATTTTTACAAATATATTGTGGAGTCATTTAGAAACAGTTAGTTTCATTTAAAACCATATGATGAGTAGATTCCACGAAGTGAGGGTTTATACAGTTAACTCGAGTTGTTTCTTGTCGCAAAACCTTTTAAAATCGAATATTCTAACTAAGCACGTGATAATATTTTTAGTTTTACCAGCAATTAGAAAATTAGCATAGGCGTGCGTATTAAATTTAAATAAAGTATAAGTACTGAGAAAAATCATATATTGTTATTTTTAAATTCATTTTAAGAAAAAGATCATTAATTTTAAAGAATTTAGCATGTTGGAGCGAACTTAAGTATAAAACTTCTGTATCTGTAGAGTGGGGAGTGTAGACTCACCGCACTTAGGCCACATGTGACCCATTGTACATTCTCCCGAGGAGTTGTCCTCCTAGGTCATTATCCATCCTGTCCTTCTCAGGAAGGTGGACAGGTCACTAGGAGACATCTCCTTTATATGGGCAGGTGTAGACCAAGACTCACCGAACACACACTCTCTTATTGACGATAACTCCGGACACTCACATAAGACATGTCTGACAGTTTCATCTTCCTGTTCACACATCCAGCATAGAGGTCTGTCCACTTACCCCATAGTATGGAGATGTTTCCTTTGTTGACAGTGGCCAGTCAAAAATCCTACTGTTAAACGAAGGTTTTTCCTGGTCATCGCCAAATATTTCTTCGGCGCCAGCTTTCCAGGGTCGCCCAGGGTGACTGCATCCTTTGATTCCATTCCACCTCTTAAGAGATTGATCATGGGTGTCACTGGGTCCTAAAATCTTTAGTCCAGCCGCTTCCCTGGCTAAAGAATCGGCAATGCGATTACCTTTACTCTTGAAATGCCCTTTAGCCCACCTCAGGATAATATTGTTATCTGCCGAGGCGTTAGCTAAATCTTGGTGGCACTCTAGTATTATTTCCCATTCCCCACTTAATCCTTAGGCTTAGTGCTCTTGAGTAAACTCCACATCCTGAGCCTTTTTTCATTTTTGAGCCATCTGTATATATGCGTATAACACTTATTCAGCCGCATAGAGATTTATCGAGGGCAATTAACTGACACATGTCATGTGAGGTTAGAATGGGTCCTTCTTCTTTTGTCATGGGATGATACAACGTGAAATTCGTGAAAACGAGCAAAGGGGAAGACACTTACCGTCAAAGTTTGATAACCTTGGAATAAAGAAAACAAACCAAATCGTCATTTGAGTATGTGTATAGTGAGTGTATATTAATAAGTACTGTTTTCTTAAATTCTAGAATTAAAAATGTGCACCAATGAAGAAACTAATTTTACCAAACTCCATCTCTCACAAAGCACCTCCATCGCTTAAAATTCGAAATTCAATCACATGAACAAAAGCAAACAGAAATGGATGTGTTTGTTGTTTTCCCCATTCAACTGACAGCTTTGACATATTCTGCAGCGACCACTATTGGTAAAATTTCCGTGAATAGTTTTTCCAGTGGAAATATTTTAATCTTGCTTTGGACAATCGAATAGCTTCAAAAAAAGGATGATTTGAACCAACTAGTCAAGTTATCAACAAGAGAACTTTCTGGGACCAATTTCTTGAGATAAGTAAATACTTTTTACCTACTCCTTATATGTAAAGCATTAGTTATCTAACTCCTTACTAAAAGCGTAAGTTGAACTTTACAGCAAGTGTGCGGTAATGAGTGTGCTCGTGTGCTGTAATGTTATTACATGCACCCGTTAGGAAATTTTAGTATAATACTAAATTTATGTTGGTAGTTCTGACTGTGTTTTGTGCTGTCTGTCACTACTGAATACCCAGTTATTAAATTCGTCACTTTTAGATAAAAGAAAACAGTGAAAAAATTAAAAGTAAGAACAACAAGTTGTGTGTGAAAATAAAAATAATAATTTTTAATTAGTACTTGGCTAGAGCAAATATTCGTACCGAAGCCTAACAGCGCAGATGGTTAAGCGTTGGTTTCGAAACCAGAGGTCTCACGGTCCCGGGATCGCACCCCGCAGGCGGCATTTCATTTTTTTATTTTTTTTTTTACAAAAAATATTTTTAATTTCTATTTGAATAAAAGTATATTAATATAACTATTTTTTTAGTTTTAAACTAGTAGGTACTGTACTATTTTAAATTTTAGGTAATATTAATTTGTGGGATTTCTGGTGCTTGTCGTAGACAAGAATTAAAAAACATTAAAATGGAGGATATTGAGGATTCAGGAAAATCAATAATTATTAATATTCCTGATACTAAAACTAAAATTTATAGGTCATTTGTTGTATCCGGCAGTTTTTATGACATTTGCAAGAAATACTTACAAATCCGTCAAAAAATACAAGCACTTTTTCCATAAAATTAATAAGAAAAAAAATCAATTTCGTCGTAGATAAAGTATAGTACACAACTCGAGTGGTAAGGGCAATTACATGCTCGTAGAATTACCGCAACTTGTTCTACTCGCACGTAATATGCCACTTACCACTCTAGATATGTAATATACTATTTCAAGAACATTCAAGCCTTGGCAAAGATGAACAGTGTGGAGATCTGAAATCCTCACTGAACACTGCAGGCTTAACAATCATAATACTGGTCGAGAACACCAAGTGTCGTCATAATTTCCTATTTTGACTGTTTTCCAGCCAATATTTATTACTAGATTACAGTGTGATTGGAAAAAAACGTTTTCAATATGAAAATCATTAGTTGAAACCGCACATTTTTATCATATTTCGTGTAGCCAATGTAAAAATCACGTTTAAGATATATCAGTTTCAATAGGACCACTCTAAATAAATAAAATGAAATAAAAAAACTAGTTATAAGTGAATATCATTGAGAAAAATAGAATCTTTACTTTTCTATTAACGAATCGCACGAGAAGGTCGTGGAAGAATTAAATTTGTTCAAGCATAAAATTTACGGTAAAAACATTCAATTCAGTAAAAATTATTTTTTGGAGGTCGGAAATGAAACTAAGTTATCGTTTTGTTGGTTTTCAGAAGGTTAAACGTAAATTGAAAATATATATGCTCTGGGATATTATAACCTAAGAACCGTAAAAAAAGGAAGTGCTGATCTATAAAATTTGAAATTGAAATTGGAAATGACAATGATTTGCCATTTTTAGATATTCTTATCAATATAGACTCCCACAGGATATGAAACAAGTGTTTACCGCAAACCAATACATATTAATGGGTATTTAAATTTTTAGTCCAATATTCTGTAACAGTAAAAAGATGGATAATAATTATTTGTTATGGTGATAAAGAATTCACTTATGAAAAAACTTTACGAGTCGGCCGTTGTGAATAATAATAAGTACCCAAAATAATTTATGAACAAAGTAATTAGAAATATAGATCATAAATCATTTTTAATACTCACTAACTGCATATATCAATATGCTGTCAATGTGACTAATTTTATTTAGTTCAAACATCCTAGAACATTAAAATCCGAATAAATGAACACAAAAAATACATTGAGGATAGGGACTCCCAAACATGTACATGTACATGTACTCCGGCTTAGGTATTTATTTGTGCTCACCACTCTCTTGCTTTTAGATTCAGTTCTTTCCAATGGTCAGATCTTTTATTATTTTCGGGGTAGTCTATATTGTTTCCAATATTACATTGGACTCTTTACCGCAAAAGGGTTCTGGCCCGCCCCCGTCTCTTTGCTAGTTGATCTACCTCTCACTAGCTTTAAGCTTCCCAGGTATCTATTATTTTCCGGGTTGTCTATATGTTTTCCAATCTTACATTGGACTCATCACCGCAAAAGGGTTCTGGCCCTGCCCGTCTCTTTTCTAGTTGATCTGCTAGTTGATTTTCTTCTATTCCAGTGTGTACTGGAACCCACTAGCTCATCAGAAGCGCATGACGTCAAGCTTTTGTAAACATCATTTCACATTTTGGAAATAGTTTGAAGTGCTTACGAAAGCGATAGTTCATAGACAGACGCCATTACTATCATGTCTACGCGACATTTAAATTATTGTACTTTGTATTATTTATTCAATACATTAATTTTTTGTGAACATATTATTTATTTTGCATAAAGTATATGCGTCCAAACATCGTAGAGCCGTTAAAGTCATCATGCCCCTATATCAAGCTCAAAATATGCACACAATACAGTTTGTTTGCTACCATACTTTTTAATTGAGAAACTCTGAAAACATTTTTCTAGTTTCAAATTTGGAAGGTGAAAATAATGAAATTTTGTTAATGTCTGAAGTACACGCCACCTTTTACCATCCAAATTTTTGCCAACTTCCGCAACAACATTCTATACAGCTAAATTGCAGAAGGGTTAATTTTTTTCTATTAAACTCTACTCCAGTAAAACCAGCAGTTTTTTTTCTGTCGATACTATGGAGTTAATGGAATATATTTTTGGGGTCATCGGAGACCCCTGTAGCTGTAGGGGTTGCGTTAACAAGCCCCTCAGGGAGGCGGTGTAGCTGCTGTCAACCGTATAACATCCCTGCTTCGTCGGATGAAACATTTTCCTCGCGGGAAACATTTCACTAAATTATGACATGGTACAGGTCAAGTTTGGCGCGTGAATAGTGAACAGCCCGGTGAAGTTTGCGGGATATCGGGTGCTATCCCCGGATGGTCGTTTATTAATAATTTTACGCCTATATCGGCGCAGTGGAAGGGAAGGGGGGGTTTTCCCTTGAGCGGAAAAACATATTTTTTTATGACAAGCAACATGTGTTTCTTATTCATGTCTTTAAGATAAGTGCCATAGATTTTGAAAAAAAAACAATTTACACCAAGTACATCCAATTTATTGCCAATATTCTTGCTTGCTTGACATTTGGGCATTCTACTACAGTTAAATGGCCATGACATAAATCACACTATGGAGGTTCAGTTTTTGTAATAATTAGGCAATCCTGTGACCTGTCAAATAAAATTCAATATGGCGACACAGGGCAAACAAATGTGATTTAATACATTGTAGACCGTGGATTTTGGTATACATAAGTGTTTATTTTGGAGAAAGGTGCTTTTATTTTGCTTTGGTGTCTCTATACTAAAAATATACAATAAAAAGTTCAGTTTTATAAAACTTTTAAGCTGGGTATATCAATTTAGGACCAACTTTTGGTTGTGTACCTATATAAGAACATTATATTTTTGCTAGTGGTTTTTAGGCTATCAAGAATTATTTTTTAATATTTACGGGTAAGTACACACTGACTAAAACATATACAATATTATAATGAAAGTGAAACTTTTATGAAATTGCTGGCATTAAAATTTCACTTGCTTGAATTGGAAGATATCACCTGCAGTATTTAACTTTTATGCTTGCGGATTTCAGGAGTGAAACACCTACTTCAAAATGCCAACAACTTGTATTGTAATCGGTTGTGGGAGCCGTTCAAACCGAGACCAAGTAAGCTTTTTTAAGGTCCCAGCTGTTTTAAAGAACACATTTTTGGTGCACAAGAATGAATTAAGTAAGAAGCGTAGAGAGATGTGGTGAGCAGCAATCAATAGAGATGATTTAACAGAATTAAAAATCAAATATCAGGCTGTATGAAGCAGGCATTTTGTTCAGTTTTGTTCAATAACAATATTTATAAAAACTAAGAAAAGTGATATATTCTAAATAAAAAATACCAATCAAATGAACAATATACTAAACACTAATAAAATATACTAAGTTGAAGCAAAATATACTAATAAATTCGACTGAAAAGTCTTGAGCACTGTTTATGACTGAATAGACAATACAAAACTAACCTATCTGTTTAAATTGTTTGCCCTGCACATATTGGGCCACGTGATCTGGATTGCCTAATATGACTATGAGTGATGAGTTTTTTTATATATCAATGTGTCACTATGAAGTTTTTTGTCAATTATTAAAAAAAAGAAGATGAAGTCTAATTTATAATTTTTTTCTCTTATTTTTTTGGGAATCAAACCACAATAATGCTTTTATATTTTTTATTTCGACGTTTCGGTTGCGTTTCAGCGTTATGTCAAGATTAATTAGTAATTATATAATTTTTGTTCCCTATCTGACACAACGAAAAAATTTGACAACTAGCGCATGTCAAATTTAGAATAAACCAATTGAAAAATTAAAAAATTGGAAAGAAAAAGTTACCTAAAAAAAATTGAAGAGCAGGATAAATAAAGTTGTTGATATTGAAATGTTTTTGGAGAAAACTAGAAAAATATGTTGTTTAAATAATATGGAATAGAATATTTTCCATGAGGCTAGATTATTAGTAACCTTTTTTCAATCGACATTTCGACTATTAACCACGAAATAAAAACCCATGCCTCTACAATAAAAACTTCAGCCATTATTTCAAACCTCGAGAGAGCCTCTCAGCGTGACCTAAAAGTTACGCCGCTGTGTAGGATCCCTCGTCGACCGTTTAATTAATAAGTACATATTATATTGCTTTATTGTATGTAATAGATAACTGAAATTTGTACGCACACTGGGAGCAGTCACCTCTTTGAATTACTAACCCTTTTTACCCTATTAAGAACTTTAATAAAGTTGGACAATTAGCTGGTAGGATATAATCGGGTTACCGCAGTAAATTTGTTAACCTTTGCTTTTTCTGGTAGTTTAATGATTTTTTTTGTACAGTGAGTGTCATTATGGGTGAAAGTGCAGGGTTTCTTGGTTATTAATGAAGGTAGAGCCATGCGGTTTTCGCAAAGCTTTGCTTTTTGTGAAACGTTTAATGTCATCCAAATAATTTTTTAAAATATTAAAACTATTTCAAAATTAACATTTATACTTACTTATCTTTAATGGAACATCCTATATATTTATAGCCTTTTTAATTTGATTGGCTATCAAATGGAAAAAAAAAACTAAACCTAATTTATGTGATTTCTCAATTAATCAATATAAGAATAGCAGGTCAACAAATTTAAAAATCTAATATATATATATATATATATATATATATACTGTT
>CAJUYH010009276.1:0-14033 GCA_910591685.1 Galerucella tenella
GGACTATGGCATTTCACCGTTATGCCATTTGGGCTGTGCAATGCCCCCGCCACGTTCGAAAGACTGATGGAAAACGTATTGCGAGGGTTGTCCTGGAAGACATGCTTAGTGTACCTTGATGACATCATAGTCTTGGGAAGGACATTCGAAGAACATCGAAAGAATTTGGAAGGTGTCTTCAAAAGGTTGCAAGCTGCCCAACTGATGCTCAACCCCAAGAAATGTCAACTATTTCAAAACAAAGTCAATTATCTAGGCCATGTAGTCAGCAAGGATGGTGTAGCTGTAGACGAAGAAAAAGCTGCTACCGTACGAAAGTGGCCAAGACCCACCGACAAGCACCAAGTTAGAAGCTTCCTTGGACTCTGTACATACTACAGGCGATTTATAAAGAAGTTTGCAGATATCGCTAAGCCCTTGACACGACTTACAGAGGAAGCAAGGGAGTTTCGCTGGGACGAAGACTGTCAAACTTCGTTCGAAACCTTGAAAAAGCACTTGACTACTGCACCTATACTCGGCTATCCACTACCAGAGGGAGAATTTATACTAGATACTGATGCTAGCAATGTTGGAATTGGAGGAGTGCTATCACAGGTTCAAGGAGGACAAGAGAAAGTTCTGGGATATTTTAGTAAAGTTCTTTCCAAACCAGAACAAAATTACTGCGTCACAAGAAGAGAGCTCCTAGCAGTAGTGAAGTCCGTGGAGCACTTCTATCAGTATCTGTATGGGAAGAAATTTGTGATTAGAACCGATCATGCCGCACTTAAGTGGCTTATGCAATTTAAGAACCCTGAAGGTCAAATCGCCAGATGGATCGAGCGGCTCCAAGAATATAATTTCACCATTGAGCATAGAGCCGGAATAAGCCACAGAAATGCAGACTCACTCTCTAGAAGACCATGCCCAGCAGAGTGCTCTCACTGCACCAAAACAGAAGCTAAGGAAGCTGCCATTCGAAGAACCACGGTGACCAGCGACGAATGGACACCGGAAAAGTTGGAAGAGGAACAAGAGAACGATCCCGACTTGAAGAAAATCCGACATTGGAAAAAGGAAAACTGTCGACCTACTTGGCAGGAGATTGCAAGGTACTCGCCAACGATGAAATCGTATTGGGCCCAGTGGGACTCGCTGGTTCTGGAAAACGGTTTGCTACAGCGAGTAATCGAGAACGATGAAGGTTCCGAAAGTAGAAGACAGTTGGTGATTCCAAGAACAAGGGTAGCAGCAGTACTGCGGAAATTACACGACAGTCCGTCAGGAGGACATCTAGGTGTGAAGAAGACCCTCCAGAAAGTGCGAGAACGGTTTTATTGGATGCACAGTTCCGAAGATGTGAAGGACTGGTGTAAGAAGTGCACTACCTGTGCTACGACCAATGGACCACAAGGAAGAAGAAAGGCTCCTATGAAGCAGTACAATGTCGGAAGCCCTTTTGAACGCATTGCCCTGGACATTGCCGGACCATTTCCACCGACAGCAAATGGCAGCAGGTACATTTTGGTGGTGATGGATTATTTCACAAAATGGGTAGAAGCGTATGCCATTCCAAACCAAGAAGCCGCAACTGTTGCCGACGTGCCGTGAAGAAACGAATCAACGATGTCATCTATCGTATCAGCAAGATCCCAAACGGAAAGCCAAAGGTGGTACACCGTAATCGATTAGCGCCATTCGAGGGTGACCACGATGAAGAAGTAAACCAGCTTCAGGAAGTAGCCGATCCTGCTTTTGTAGAGTTCATGGGTGCTTATGGTGGTACCGGAAAAGCAAGATTCGGCGTCACCACTGAGAGACGACAAGACATGCTTACCGTTCCAGAGGAATACTCACTGGCAATAAACATCCCTGCCAGCGTAACCGATGCACGTGGGCTAGCATCTCTGTTCATAAAGAAGAGTGGCGCCCGACGTTTGCAAGACCAGTTACCAGTACCAGGTAAAGCTCTGAAGCTGCAAGATGGCTCCCGCTACAATTTCCACCTAGTGACGAGAAACACCTTCGACGAAAGACCAACGTACGAGGATGTCTGGGAAGCATCACGAAGCTTGAGGGAGCATGTGCTTGAATTGGACGTGCATAGGCTAGCCATGCCCAAGATTGAATGTAGGCATTTAGATTGGCGAATAATCCGTAACATGGTAGAAGTAATCTTCCGAGACACCGAAGTGCAGGTACTAGTCTGCGGCCAAGCACGGGAGACACAGCCAACAGAGAAGACGGTCGCATGTTACTTCCATGCAACTGGAAAATGTAACAAGGGAACCAGTTGCCGATACAGTCATCTCGCTTCAGTTTCCTAGTTAGTTCCAGGAGGAACTGTCTCTTAAGGAGGGGGCAATGTTACGCGAGATGCTGCATTAATGTGCTCAATTAGTGCCCCCAGTGAAATTCCCATATGATACGACTATGGCTCCTCCGCCGTATTTTCAAGAATGATCTGGAATACGTAACATCTAGAAAAACCCGGCGCATCCGCCAAAACTTCGAGTTCTAGAGATTTCTAGAAAAACATACGTGCGAGTATAAATAGGCGACGAACATCGCAGCGAGTTAGTTAGTCAGTTAGTGTTGATACTGAAAGAAAGCAATCGCGCCTCGATAAAGTGACTCTCATATAAATTAGTTAGTGTGTGTTTAGTGGCGACATATAAATTATTAAATAAGGACTGTATTTGAATATAAATCTGTAGATATTAGACCAGGGTCGATAATTTTTGAAACAAAAAAAAATAATAGTAGGATGAAACCCATTAGAGAAGGAGGGGAATATGATATAATTGAAGAAAAAAATAAATTACGGGCGATCCGAGTTCGGGAAGTGGGAGGGGGTGAGTTTTTAAGGGTAAAAAATGGTTTATCTCGATTTCTGGCAAAACTACAAGTCCTACGGAAAAAAGTTAAATGGCAAAGTTGTGAGTAATGAAAAGCTCTACAACTTTTGTATTCACAATTTTCACACATAACCTTAAAATTTATGTGAAAAACTCAAATAACCAAGTTTTTGGTTTTTTATTTTTATCTTTTTCAAAAAAAGTATCTTTTTTACGAAATTTCTTGAAAACTTACCTTATTATGTCCCAAATACACTGTAATTTATTTGATTTGAAATACTTTTTTTTCGCCCTATTTTGACTCAATATCAAAAAAGCACCCTAATTTTCAATCGAAAATTCTCGCGTCAAAATATCAGCTTTTTTCAAAACGTTGGTGGGCTTTTTGTTCGATGAAATCTCTACTTTCTGATAGTCTGAAAAAAAATATACATCACCATGGCAAATGTTCTCAGAAAATGCAAAAAATGGAAAAAACTCAAATTCGAAGTTTTTTTTTCACTGTACAATTTCATCGAAAAAATGTGATTGCTGCAATTTTGTCGAGTTAAAAAGTTTATCCACTAAATTCGAATTACAATCATTTCATAGAAAATCTCATAAAATGTGAATATACATGTAAATCGTACTATTGAATTTGGATAGTTCACTTTGAATACATTATAATAATTCTAAAAACGTTAATCTTGACATTTATAAATACACTATCTTGAATTCTAATCACCTATCCGTTAATTTTTGTTTCTTTGATGGCATTTCTGCATCGTTAGACTCGACAAACCTTTCCAACTCTAGTTGATCTTCGAAATCTTCAAGACCATCACCTTTTTCGTCTCCAATGTTATTTCCAATCTGCATTGGTTCTTCATGAACAATTTCATCTGAATCATTTACTTCTTCGTTGGTTTTTTCTTCCATATTGGAGCAATTTTCAGAACCATGACAATTTTTACATAAATTTGTGAATTTTAAACCATGTTTTCGGCAGCCACATTCCAAACTGTTACACCCAGCTTCACAGCGACAGCAAATAGCTTTGAGCAATACTTCCGGAATTAAATCCTTTACTGTAAATTTGGTCATAATGCCACGTTGATGTTTCTTCCAGCTTATATCTGTTGTTGTCAATTCGTTGCCTAACCAAGTTTGAAGCTGATAATATGCCCTGTAACAATTCTGTTCTGCTGCTCCTTCAGTGGGTGAGAGGTTTGCCAAAATGAAGGGTGATTTAATTTTTGCCAATTGATTTTTTTGAAACCTTGATTGACTCAGTGTAATTTTTTCATTTTTACATTTATAAATAGACTTGATTAATTGTAATCCATTTTTTAGGTTACGTTACTTTAGTGTATTTCGATTTGCAATTCTTTCGTCTATCAATGTAACATGGAATCTTACGTTTTTTGAGTAATTGAAGTGTGAATTTTAATAAATAGCTCAAAATTGTACATAGTGATTAAAAAAACTTCGAATTTGAGTTTTTTTGATTTTTTGCATTTTCTGAGAACATTTATCATGGAGATGTATATTTTTTTTCAGACTATCAGGAAGTAGAGATTTCAACGAACAAAAAGCCCACCGACTTTTTGAAAAAAGCTGATATTTTGACGCGAGAATTTTCGATTGAAAATTAGGGTGCTTTTTTGATATTGAGTCAAAATAGGGAGAAAAAAAAAGTATTTCAAATCAAATAAATTACAGTGTATTTGGGACATGATAAGGTAAGTTTTCACAAAATTTCGTAAAAAAATATTTTTTTTTAAAAAGATAAAAATAAAAAACCAAAAACTTGGTTATTTGAGTTTTTCACATAAATTTTGAGGTTATGTGTAAAAATTGTAAATACAAAAGTTGTAGAGCTTTTTATTACTCACAACTTTGCCATTTAACTTTTGTTCGTAGGACTTGTAGTTTTGATGGAAATCGAGATAAACCATTTTTTACCCTTAAAAACCCACCCCCTCCCACTTCCCGAACTCGGATCGACCGTAATTTATTTTTTTCCTCAATTATATCATATTCCCCTCCTTTTCTAATGGGTTTTATCCTACTATTATTTTTCTTCACTTTTTACTGTTTTTGAAGGCTTCGGCACTGGTCTATATAAATTAATTGTAAATATAAATTAGAATAAACGTTACATTATAATTAAAGTTATGTCAATATGACAATCAACAGAAGTACTTAGCGAATTTGCGAGATAATTTCCTATTTCAATAAAATATGGATTTTCAAGAAGATGAAGATGACCTGGAAATCTTGGACATATACGAAACTTTGGAATTCCAAGAAGATGATATCAGAGGGAAAATCACTTTGAAGGGATGGATGCAACAACTTCTAGAAAAAGATTTCTTACTTTTTATCCGTGTAGAATCGTTTTGAAACATCTACAGATCTGTAGCTATCTGATTGAGCATTAAACTCCCTCTCAATATTTGTCCAGGCCTGTCCCTTACCCTTCCAGCTTAACGCTCCTGTTTACTTGCATTCTATTATGTGCTTGTACTTTCTCATTAAATTCAAGCACATTATTTTCTCATTTTGGGAGAAATTTGTTGATCTTTCTCTACCCGCTCATAATGAAAACTCCAACCCTTTGTTTGGGTAATTTTACAAATATAAATATCTAATAGTTGTCATATTTGACACCACTATTACCAACAAAATTGCTATTTTACAAATTATCCCTGAATGTCAAGATACCAACTTACATCTAACACATAATTTACTTACTAGTACCTTGACTACAAATGGCGCAAAACACTTCACTTTTAATAAATGGTTAAAGTTAATCATGAGTTACTAAAGCCAAAAGATAACTGCGATTTGTGCAAACAGCAGTTAAAATTGACAGAATATTCAACAGAAATTTATTAGTAAATAGAAACTATTGAAAAATATCACGTCCTTATCAAATTTGCTGCTTGAAATTACCTATCAAGATGAAATTTTTTGGATAAAAATGCCATTTGGTTGAAATTGGCGCTCAACCAAAAATGACTGATGACATAAGGAGTGCGTTCATAATCTATGGATTAAGTGAGGAGCGAAAAAAGGCAGTGTACGTGTCAGCCAGACGCTTGGCGTGGTGCGTTTGAGAACGCTGTGGTGTAGAGTGTGTATTTTGTTAAGTATGAGTAATATCCGATAAAGATCTGATTGTTAAAGGATTATTGTATTTTATGTATGATCACACTGACAAAGAGAACTACATTACTAACTGAATAATAATGATAATAATAATCAACGGCTGAACTGTATTTAAAAAAAATTCCGATGAAAATCTGATGGCCTTACAAATTTTCAACAAACTCACATTTTGTTGAAATCCTCATCAAAGCAATATACCAATCAGACCTTTTCAATATTGAAGTCGTTATAGTTAAGGTTGTTCCGCACAGAGGGCGTCGAAGTCGAATCGTCAGCAAATCCCTAATTGCGGACCTCGTTTCCCGCTACAACAATAAAAACTTTTTTTTCAGAACTTGCCTTGATTGGACCGATGCCTTCAGGCACAAGGTATTTCTCCACAGTTTCTGCTGCTTTCTTATTTCACCATTAGTGCAGAACAGAGAACGGAACGTACGGAATTGAAAAAACTTTAATACCACGTTTTAGTAGAGCGCGAACGTAATATTGTCTAACTGTTCCCTTGTTCACCTTTCTAGATGTAATTTTAAAGTTGGTAATCAGGTATAACGTGAAAGGAACGTAATGAAAATCATTTGTAGATGCAATCGAAAAATATCTTTATAGAAAATACATAATTATACCTAGAAAAGATTAAAATGTTTTGGTTTTTTTTCTAATTTGGGAAATCGATAGACTGGTAAACTTTTTTTTATATAAATCTACATACTTCAAGGTACTTATGAAAAAAAAATTAGCTGTACTGCTAATTACTTGTTGTTGTTGTTACTCCTATCGTCTGGCCTATCTGCAAATGGAATTATTCCACGCTCATTTATATAGCCAAAGGGATGTTACAGAAAGTTTGGAACAAAAGCATGTGGTAGACTGATGATGAAATAAATTATCTCAGCCAAACAAATAGAATAATACTGGAAGCTGAGTTGTTTCTTTAGCTGTTGTAGAATAAATACGAGGAACAGTTACAAATTCAGCATAATTTCAATCTAAACACGATAGAAAAACAGGAGTGATACCTTTGAATATTAAGGTGCTCCTAAATGGGCAATATTTTTATTGCAATATGTAGCTGCAACACACTGGCTGGCAACAGCCAGACTGGGTAATATATCGACAATATATATAGCTACACATGTTTTGTGTCGCCTATTTGGTGTTCGTTTTTTGTTGTTGATATGAAAATTTTGGAGGTTATAGTATATAAAATGACTAATACTTGGTCGAATGAAAAGATTATTGAGTTTATTGATGAAATACATTTACATCTTGAGTTATAAAATGCGGAAATCGGAATTTATAAAGACAGAAATGCTAAAAAATATGGATGGGCAGTTATCGCCGAAGAATTTGGTATATCAAGTGATGATGCCTACAAAAAATTCAAAAATTTGAGAACTCATGCAAAGAATGAGGTGAAAAAGAAGAAAACCGGTAATGCTGGCGGTAAACTAGTGAAATGGTAGTTTCAACATGTTATCAAGACTCTTATTTCTAGACTTAGGTAATCGAAAGTTTCACGCCTAAGGTCGAATCCAAAATCTACTCTTCTTTTTCTTTAATTTTGTGTTTAAAACAATATAAGTCGCTGCGACGCTAATGATTTCGTCAGCCATTCTTGCACGATACGAAACAAATTATTTTCATTGATGGGCCATAGTGTCGCAAACAATATTGCCGAGATATATATGGCAGAGCCATATGCTACAATTGAAATGTTGTCTGGGCTATAGTTGCCAATCTTGCAGCCATATATTGCGCTAAAAATATTGCCCGTTCAGAAGGTGCTTCAATTAAACATATTTATCATAAATAGTGTTGCCGCAAGACGAGATAAGAAAAATGGGTCTGTCATTTCGTCGAGGAAGAGCGAGACGAGAAGGGAGACGACCTTCTCTCGTATCATCTCGCAAGTATTTAGGTTAGGTTCTATATGGGTTCTATCATATATGACATAAATTGTGTGAAGTATATGTCAAATATGACAGAACTTAACCTGAATGTGTGAAAACTTTGCTTGTTATTTACTATAGGATGGCTCATAGAGTCCTCCAAACTGTTTGCAGTCAAATAACTCGACAGACAGATTCGCGACATATAATTCACACAAGTACGACAAGGAAAGTATGAAAAAAACTACTTGAAAAAAAGAGAAGAAAATCTGTGCGGAGTCATCGATGTGCGTGTGTTCAGTGCTCCTTTATTTCAACCGCTGTTGCAAAATGTACTTATCTGTAAAAATTATTCCCAATTTTTGTCGAAAACAATCTTGAATATCAATAATTGTTAAATCGAAAACAGTGTATGGATTTTATTTATTGCAGATTGTAATTGATCCAAATTTTTTATTGAACTATAGGATTTTTTTTCTTATTTGTGTTGTTCTTGATTGTGTTGATTTTTCAATATCAATAATATTCCAATCTCTATTTTATCCCACTAAATACGGCATCAAAAGTCAAATGCAAAATAAGTTATTAATTCCTCAGAAAGTACCAAACATTCTAAACTGACAACGCTGCTTTCATTATCAGATTGGTAGCTGGAAGTGAGCACTATACACTTCTCGCGATTTGTATATGTATATATTTTTGCAAAGACAATTTAATTCATGTACAAAAAATCGCATATGCCACATTGCAATTTTCACTTTGACAGCGGCAAAAGTTAGCTTTAACTTTCGCAGCGACAAATAGACTAGTGGTTTTTTCACTTATTCATTTGTTCATCAATATCGCTGTTCCTAGTATGAATTTCAATAACTGCGTTTTTAATAATTGTACATTAAAATGAAAATGTGTTTATTTTTAATGTTTCATAAATAAAGTTTGCATTGATATGCTTCCAAATTCCTCATTCATTAAATTGTCCTGCCGAATTACACTCGAGGTTTGTATTTTATAGGGTAAATTTGTGTTGTTCAAATTCTAAAATGTTTCCTTTAGCAATTTGACTCGAATAACTGTCAACCTAAAAACAATGCACCTTCGGTGTCGTGTTTTTAATAGTTGACAGTTCTTCTCATCAAATTGCTAGGAAACAGTTTCTCATTAAACAACCCAAATTTACCCGATAAAATACAAACCACTTGTGCAATAATTATAAGTGAGAATTTTAAGAATACAGTAGAAGCTCCTCATTCGTGCTTCCTTTATTCGCGTTCTTACTATTCGCGGATAAAAAAAATGCGACCCAATTCCTATATTCGCGACTAAAAATTTCTTTATTCGCGGATCTAATAAGTACATACATAATAATAAAATTATTCCAATAGGTATCCAACGCAATATCCTTGTCAAATGGACTAATAAAAAAGTAAAATAGATCTTATTACAACTGTCTAAAGTATATTGTTAAATGATATCGCCGAGGCCTTTGAAAAAAGCCGCCTTCGCCGTGGTCAGTGTTTTTAAGAATGTAAACAAACAGGATAAAAGCAACGTGACATTTAATTTGAAAAATCTTAGTGAAGGTTTAAGAATGGCTAATGAGCTTTGCGATTTCTTTATGAACATTGATCCGTCTATGGAACGAAGTCTTATTTTTAAGAGGCAAATTGCTAATGCGAATGGAGCTTTTGAAAACTGCCAAGCAAGAACAAATTACAAAATTCTTCCAATCATTGCCTAAGCATTAAGATAATTAATTAAAATGTTCAAAAACTTCAATTAAATAATTTTTTTATATATTTGCTTTTTTTTATTTTGTCACCTATGAACGTATCCTCTATAATCCCATATAAATTTCCATTCCGTATTCACGGTTTCTGTATTCGCGGCATTTTATGGAACATATACCCCGCGAATAAAGAGCTTTTACTGTATTTTGGGGATCTTATGGAACGAACCTTTTTTGCTCGAGAAAAATCGAAAGAGGCAAGAATCTTGGCGGTACCAGCTTAAACTTGTTAAAACATATAATTGTGGATGGAGAACGTTCTTGGGCATTTTGTCAAAAAAAACGAGAATTTCTAGCCTCTCAAATGAATTATTGTTTATTTTGAATCCATAAAGATATGAGATATACTGCAGAATCAAATGATGGGAAAATATTCCTCGTCTCAATATATACAGCTGAATGAATACAGATAAAGTCCCATTAAATTTTGGAAATTTCCAAAGTTTATAACTAAAAACAAAAGTGATTATGGTGAACGAAAAGTGCGTTTAGCGATATAAACTGTAATAAATGATACCGCATGCAAAAATTTTGTACAATGTCAGTGGTTGCATGACAAACAATTATAATAAGATAACAGAATTTCTAACACATAATTAATGAAGCTCTAATATCAGCGTGGAAGTGTCTAAATTGTTAGAAAATCTAGGCGTACCGAGCTCATTCAGTACACGCATTCCGAGCCGAGATTATATTATAATTTTCTAGATAATAAATTATTCCTTTTCAGTCTAGCTTCAACTTATTTTAACGGCTGAACCTGAACTTTGAACAAAAGAAAATGATCGTATTAATCATGTCATATTACTGTATACATTTTCGCTGACGGGAACACTCAATTTATGATTGACTAGGAAATTCAATGTAGAAACATGTTTTGAAAGTAAACAAGAAATAATATCAATACTTTTCAGAGTTTAGCTCCGCAAGATAACTTAGAGGGGAAATACGATTAGATAGCTGCAACTGAAAGAATTGCGTCAACTAGTACTAGAGTGTCACCAAAATTTAGCTAACGCCTCGGCAGATGACAATATTATCCTGAGGTAGGTTAAAAGGCACGACAGGAGTTAGGGTAATTGCATTGCAGATTTTTTGGCAAGGGAAGCGGCTGGGCTAAAAGACCCAGTGACACCTACGGCCTGACAACTTCAACAATTGCGAAACTAGCCAAATGTTACACCCATGCTCAATCCCTTAAGTGTTGCCAGGATCAGCCTGGGCGACCTTGGGAAGCGGGCGCCGAAGAAATATTTGACGATGACCAGGAAAAATCTACGTTTAACAGAATTTCTGACTGGCCACTGTCAACTAAGGAAACACCTCCATACTATGGGGCTAGTGGACACACCTCTATGCAGGATGTGTGAACAGGAAGATGAAACTGTCAGACATGTCTTAGGAGAGTGTCCGGAGATATCGTCAATGAGAGAGTGTGTGTTCGGTGAGTCTTGGCCTACATTTGCTGATATGAAGTAGATGTCTCCTAGTGACCTGTCCACCTTTCTAGGAAGGACAGGATGGACGATGACCTATACAGGACAACTCCTCGGAGGATGTACAATGGGTCACATGTGACCTAAGTGCTGTGAGCCTACACTAACCCTTCCTACTCTACAGATACAGATAGACTAGGAAAGAAGGAAACCCATATTACATTCAATTGAAATAGGCGAGCGGTGCAACCCTAAAAAGATGCACGAAAAAACGAGTTGACCGACCACTACAAAACCCAAGGAAAAAACTAATTGGGATCGATTAATTATATTATTAGGAACAAAAAACCTTAATAACACTTTTTTGTCCCGATGGTCAGTCATTTGTTATTAACCAAAAACTTGCAAAATTACGGAAAATGAAAAAATCGTTACGCTTTTCATTTTTTAAGGTAAAATGGATAAAAATAAATACCTTTTGACTCTCGATATTTTTTCGAAATATGCTTTTTTTTCAAGTTATCGGCAATTCGTCAAAAATCGACCGAAAAATGGATTTTTCCAAAAACATTTTCTCGGCTTCTACCCCAGCTTTTTCATATTTTTAAAATGAAAATTACTCGTGAAAACATACTATTAGATGGTATTTTTTATTTTCTTGCTACATTCATTTACCTTGTCGAGTTCGTCATACCAAATTCGCGAAATTTACGGATTCCAAGGCGGACTTTCCGAGACGGAGTGCGTAACGTGTACTGATTTGCGGAACTATTTTTCAATTAATAATGTTAATTATAATACGTTTTTTTGCTATTGTTAATGTTTTATTAATTTCTGCTACAAAATATACTTATGTTATAAAAATTATTAAGTTATGAATGTTAAATTAAAATGAGACATTTCAAAATAAACAAACTGATTCATTTACATGTAAGATTCACATTTGAATATGAATATCTGAATCGGAATATTTGTTTATAAAGTGAAGTTTATATTAGATAATGTAAATAGATTTCTGTATGAATATTTTTTATTAATTTATCTTTGTATAAAATATTGCTAATTGATCGAAAATGTAGATGGAAGGAGTTTTTATTTCAGAAAAGCTTTTTTTTAACAGTAGACAGTGTAGACAAAAATGAACGATAGCCAAAAAATACGTATTATAATTAACATTATGAATCGAAAAATACACATAGATTCAAAAGTTTTGCATCACCTTCTTCGGATGCGAAACAATTTTTTGTTGGCTTGTTTATCAATGTTTACCATTTCAATATGTTCCATATTTTTTGCAATATACAGATGTTTACAGTTTTTTTTTGTGAGATAACATTTTCAGTGCGATCATTTTAACATTCAAGGCATTTGATTTTTACGATTTTAAGTGCAAACATGAATCGTCAAGTCATAAGTGAGATTGACCGTGCAAGAATTGTGGCTTTAATTGAAGAAGGTCATTCTCAAAGGTTCGTGGCAAATAGAGTTGGCGTTTGGCAAAGTGATGTGTCTCGTGTATGGAACCGGTATCTCTAGACCAATTCTCTTCGTGATAGACCTAGAAGCGGTAGAAGGCGTGTTACTAATCAGCGGCAGAACCGCTATATCCACTTAACTATTCGAAGAAAACCGACCATGGCAATACCAGCACTCCAAAGAGATATAAGACATACGTTGGGAGTTCAAGTATCGATCTCGACATTACGAAGACGAATACTTGCGACAGGTACGAGGTGTCGCCGACCAATAAGAGTGCCCAGACTACAAGCTGAGCACAGAGTTCGCCGACTACAGTGGGCTCAAGAACACGCGGCCTTGCCTGAAGAATTTTGGAATTCGGTGTTTTTTTTCCGACGAGACAAGGATTTGTTTGGTACAAGATAGCCATCGAATACGTGTGTGGCGGGATCCAACGAGAGTTGCTCAGCTTGCCCATGCTCGCCCCGTGCCGCCCTTCAGAGGAGGAAGTGCTATGTTTTGGGCTGGTATCATGTTAAATGATCGCACAGAATTAATTCATGTGGAGGGAACGATGACTGGTGATAGGTATCTCAGAGAGATTCTACATTCTCACGTGCGACTATGGCGCGCAGCTGTTGGCAATTCCTTCGTTTTTATGGACGATAACGCCCGACCTCATCGGACCAGAGCTGTGAATGAGTATCTTGAAACTGAAGGGATCAATCGTTTGAAATGGCCTGCCCTATCTCCTGACATGAATCCCATAGAACATGCTTGGGACATGCTTGCCAGGTCAGTGGCAGCACGCAGAAATCCACCCAGGAGTGTACAAGAGCTTGTTCATGCGGCCCAAGAAGAATGGCGAAATATTCCTCAACAGAATATCAATAATTTGGTAAACAGCATGGGCAGGCGACTTCAAGCTTGCATAAATTCTAGAGGTGGAAATACTCTTTATTAAAAGTTCTCATGCAGGTTCTCACTTAACCTTTTCTTTAAAAAGTATCAATTTGTATTCAATTTATTTAATTTCTAAGAATACTTTTTATGTTTAAAGCAAGTTTATCATTGGATAATAAAATTTTTTGACAAATATACACGTTTTTTACGATTGGTAGGAATTTACCTTGAACATAGAACAAAGAGAGAGGTGGATATTAATAATATATCCGTATAGTATACTGTTCTTTTGGAGAGTGGATGCAAATAGACTCAATTTGCGAGTGACATATTCCATTTACGGACGTTCATAAATCTACAGAGCTGACGTAACCGATAAATATGTATGAAATATATGCCGGCCGCAAACACAAAACAGCTTTTTATAATACGATTTTCGCCTGTGTATTCATATTTTTTTCTGTGAAGTTTCCCCTGCCCAACCGGAAGAAGAAGTGTTGTGTTATACAGACTCAAGTCTCTCTAATTATGTAAATCGTCAATGGTAGAGGTCGGGTTTACGTTTTTT
>CAJUYH010009277.1:0-14032 GCA_910591685.1 Galerucella tenella
AAATTAATTCTATATTTTTTTTCTTGAATAATATATATATCATGACAGTATATTGACGATTCCTACACCTTTTGGTCTAAAATAAAGTTCATTTGTTTATTATTTATTTATTCAATAATTTTTTTCCACTCAATGCACATTTTTTCTTCGTTCTTTGATTACCTATATACGTACAATGTACATATTCTGAGTTACTCTTATGTAAAGAAGCTGTAAAATGAAACTCAACCAACAAACCGGTAATGTTCACAAAGTTTGGAACAACTGCTCTACTCAATGCGAGGAGTTCATAAATTGAAAAGAGGTATCAAGGAGTAGACATCGTGACGGTTTGCTATTCTACCGTAATGTCAGTAAACAATCAAATCGTACAACTGTACACTAGTCTTGCTAGACTCTTTGTTAACGTTCGGTGGTTGCGTCTTCTTACTTTGAAATTTTGGTATTGCAGATAGAAAGTGCAAGTCAAAAGACCCTTCACTCTCCAACATTTTTTAGTTGAAAATGTAATTTAGAATATTTCAACTGGATTGAAATAATAATTATTAAAAACGTAATCTCTGGAATGTTTAAAGAAAAAATTCAAGAAATTGGAACCACGTGGTTGAAAGAGTTGCAGATAGTCTGTATAACAGGTTAACAGAAAGCAACTGAGGTATCGATGACAAAATATTCAAATATGTTTGTGTGGCCTCGTCCATTATTTGTTGACAAAGAAAAAACAGAAAGATTTGGTATAGTAGGGCTATGGGCTATATGAATAATAAAAACAATTTTCATAATTTTAATTCCTAAGAATTAATTAGTGGAATAGAGTGATCTTTTTTCATTGAAAACAATTTATGAAAATCTACCACACTATAATTTTCAAAACTATGTATACCTAGGTACCTAGTTATATGATTGTGCTATTATAATTGATAAACTTCACAATGCCTCATGTTGCCAAATCAATAATTTACACGCAAGGAATTCTAAGAATGACGAGAACTTTGTCAGCAAGAGTCCTAGATAGTCTGATGAACAGGAGATCATAAAATAAAAGATCGTTACGATGTATTGGATATTATGTGCAATGAAAATTGGTTTTTTGCCATTTTTTGTCATATTATTTTAAATTAATGGATAATGATTAAAGAAAAATAAGCAGTAGGTACAAGGTAATTATTAATAGTCTAAAAGCCAAATAATAAAAAAAAGAAAACTAGCTTTGAAAACTCAAATAGGTACCTATATGTATAAATTTCTCTGACATTTTCCAAATTATTAATCAGAAACTATGTTAACATTTTTGGTCATTGTACCACGCACATCTGAAACGTCTAGGCTGGGGCCCTTGGGCACACAATAATTTGGGGCCCTTTTGTAAAGTAAAAAAAGCGAATTATAATAACTTTTTTTACTAAGAATGACCATTTATCATGGGTAATCAAATACAATATGATATAATATGTCATTAATGATATTAGAACGCCGCTGTTTTTTTTGGTTACGATTACAATAACGGTTTCTTTTGGGATATGGGTTCTTTGGGGTCTCCTGAGAGAATGGGGCCCTGGGCACGGGCCCCGTGTGCCCTTATGGTGAAGATGGTATTGGTTTTATCTTTTGCCTCAGCAGCTTGGAGAAGGGGAAGGCATAATACATATAAGTATTGTAGGTATATCAAATTTTTTTCACGCCGGTTAACGTACGAATAATTCGTTTTCTCCACGACTAAATAATAACGCACAAATTATTTTTACATATTTAGACACCAGGGTACCTATATGAAAAAGAAATTCACTCTCGTTAGCTAATCACATTCTATTATTATCACAGAATTCATGCTAAAATGCATTAAAATGAATAAATCAAATCGTCTCTTTTAAAACGTCAAATACCTAATAGGTAACGCATATCTGAAATAATACCCTTTTTGGTGTGCGTCATCGATTGTTAATCTCCTTTTATCACATTACGTAGGAAGAAATGGAAAAAAAGGCAGGTCTGTGATTAATCCTAATCAAAATATCACAATAATGAACCGTTTGAATGTTTTATAAACGTTAACCCTAATCTTTGACTTACAAAAATTTAATTGGTTGATGTTTAGATTACGAGCCAGCGAAACCTATCAATCGAGAGCTAAAAATACTATGAAGGCCGAAGGCGTTACTTTCGTAGCGGCAATAAGTCTTACGTCTTTTTCTACTGTCACACTGACAGTTCTTGACAGGTCTGTACTTTGTTGTTTACGGTCAATTATTATTTATGGAAAGTGAATATTAATCTTATTGTTGGAACTTTAGTTCTTTACGCCAGGTTATGTTTGAGCGACCAGGGGTCGCGACGCAAAAGATCTGACCGTTACGCGTTACGTTACGCTGCGTTATGTTACATTGCTTCGTTATGTGCCTTGCTTTTGTGTGCTTGTGCCTCCTTAGTCGTTTACGAAGCAGCGATTCATAATAATAAATATGCTCCTACCCGGATACGAACCCGGGCCGCCCGCGTGCAATGCGAGCATTCTACCACTGAACCACCGATGCTATATTTAAATTCTATGCAAAGCTGGTATTCGCAGTGCTGGTGATCTACTTGAATTTGTTGGGATAAATTTTTACTATTATTTCCATAATTTTTTGTGCGCGATTAAAGGTTAGGTACTTTTCGAAATACAGGGTGTTGAAATTTTGAAAACTTGAATGTTTTAATTCGATAACTTTAAAATGGATGGATAAATTGATTTGACATTTGGCAGGTTGTTTTTAAATGTAAAAGGGCATATTTTGAAAGAAATTGTAGTTTGTGCAACTAGTGTGGATATGATGGCCATATCGCACGAGGACGAAGTTTGAGCACGCCGCCGTAGGTGGAGTGCTCAATCGTTCAAGTGCGATATGGACAATCCACACGAGTCGAACAGCATATTTTTTCTACGACCCACTTAAGAAAAAAATCTAGAAAATAAAAATTTCTATAAACTGTAATATAACTTCAAATTAAACATTTTACAATTCAATTTTATGTTTCCACTAATTTTGTGGTAAACGTACAGTTCTTGAATGTCCAATTTGTATAATGCTACGGTTTCAATTTTTAAATATACGATGCTGTTATTAGTAGATGTTGCCAGTCGGACTCCCTCATGAATTATTTAAAAATAAAATTAACAATAAAAAAAATCTTCCTCAGGGGGAATTTAACCCGGGTCTACTGCGTGAGAGTCTGGTATGCTTACTACTCAACCACCAAAGAATATGCAAATCGTTTATCTATAACGTCAGATGTATTACATAATTTTTGCTTAAAATGAACTAAAGTTCCTACCGTGTGTCCCGCGACACGTTCTACCTTTTTTATTCATATGAATAATACAAAAATATGCATGAATACACGGAAGAACATTAGTATTTTGAAAGTTCTCTAGTATTTTCAGTTAGAAAAAGAAGCTGGTAATTATTAATTGCATAGCCTTTTCGAATTTGGCTAAATACAATACTGATACCTATAGTTAAAATAATAGCCTTCTTGGTGTGCGTCATCGATTGTGACGTATATCCGGGTTTTCGGCATGTCGTTTATTTTATTTGCTCTTTTGACATATAGCTAACCTTAAATTTGATAAATAAAATTATCAGGATTGTATTTAGCCAAATTCGAAAAGGCTATGCCATTAATAATTACCAGCTTCTTTTTCTAACTGAAAATACTTGAGAGCTTTCAAAATACTGATGTTTTTCCGTGTATTCATGCATATTTTTGTATTATTCATATAAATAAAACAATAATATTAATATTCACTTTTCATAAAAAAATAATAATTGACCGTAAACAACAAAGTACAGACCTGTCAAGAACTGTCAGAGTGACAGTAGAAAAAGACGTAAGACTTATTGCCGCTACGAAAGTAACGCCTTAATAGTATTTTAAACTCTCGATTGATAGGTTGAGCTTGAGCGTAATCTAAACATCAACCAATCAAATTTTTGTAAGTCAAAGATTAGGGTTATCGTTTGTAATACATTTAAACGGTTCATTATTGTGATGTTTTGATAAGAATTAATCACAGACCTGCCTTTTTTTCTATTTCTTCCTACGTAATGTGTTAGAAAGACATTAACAATCGATGACGCACACCAAGAAGGGTATTATTTCAACTATATAGTCTTTTATTCACAACCATATATGTAATGCTGTCATTACTTACGTCATTGAAGGTTAGAAAGTGTCATATTACACACCTCTACTTCCCGCCCTCATCGATCACTTACCGCCCTCACCCCCCATTCCCACCCTCTAAAATAATGTGATCGTTAATCTATTTAAGATGAATATTTTTTATATTTAAGAATATAACACTGATAAATATTATAATAGGTACTGTTAGACGTTCCCAGTGAACGGGTATTTTGTTAAAAAAAGCGATTAATTAAACACTAGTAAAGTGGACTGTAATAGTTATTTATGATATGAGTGTTAAAAGTGAGGTTTTATTTTGTGAGTGAAAACGTTTGTGAAATGAGCGAAGCGAATTGAACAATTTCACGAACAAAATAAAATCACTTTTAACACAAATACCATACAATGTTTTTTGTACAACTTCCCTATTTTGATAATGAAACGAGCGAATTTGCAATGACAATAAATTCAAAATGCATTTTAGTATTCAAATAATCAAAAGATTGTTGTGAATGGCAGACGTTGCCAACGTTATGATTACTAACAAATGAGAAAAGACGCCTTCATTTGAATGGAGTGCTAAAAATATTTTTAACACTAGTGTTAAAAGTATTCATTCCTGTCTCGAGATGATAGCTAACCTCTCGACAGTAATGAAACTTTTACCACCTCGGTGTGTAATATACCATTACGTAGAATGGCTATTATTCACTTGGATGATGGAAACTTCATCCGCATAAATAATAACCATCATTCTGCACACGTTGAGGAATAGGTATAGGTACCTACTATTATTTTGTGGCTACGTCGTCTGAATTAGGCTCCTGACCGCCAAATTAAAGGTAGTGGCCTAGTTGCATTTGTTTCACAACTGGAGGGTTATAAGTTTAGTTAGTCAGCTACGAAATATCTCTGAATAAACGTTTACCTTAAAAACTTTAATATGAATGCGAATTATAATGTTGCAGTGTAATGTACTTCTATATTTCCTGCTTTCCTAATCTCTAAATCTTAGTTACGGCACAATATTGCTAAGGCTGCTATTAAGCAGCTTAAGTAAGTTAGGTTATATACTCCATTTGAAGGTATTTAGTTTTTACTTAACACCAACATGATTGACTCAAGAGAAAATCCCACAGCAGGTAGTCGTTTAACCGATAACAATAACATATCGTATCTACTCGTATTTTCACAAAGATAATGCCTAATAGTATGATTATATTACAAGTGAAATAATATTTGATTGATAAAATAATATTTGGTTTTAGTAAACAAATTTTACGGACTACGGATCTGTTACTGTTTACTGTACAACGAGAAACTAAAGTTTTATTGTTAAATCCTAAAGAACTGATACCGAGTCAACCAAATATCGTGAAATGTACTTTACATTTTTTAAAAACCCCTTTAGTAGAAAGAAAAAAATTAATAAAGGTAGGTACTATTTTTTGGTTCGTTTGTTATTTAAAAGGATTTAATGTGCCGTAAAAACTATACTTGATATATTATATTCTTCTTATATTAGATTTTACAAATACATACCTATTTCATACAAACAAGATAGGTTTGTTGTCTAGAGGGCATTCCGTTTTGCATCTGGCTTAAACCAAAAAGATTGGTGAAATTTGTATTAGGCCAACAGAATATCATGGAGGTATCGCAGCTTGTAACAACTGCTTGTTCCATTGTAAGTTTACTATTCTTTGTTATGGTTATTTTTCACTGCCTATTGTTTTACTAGCCAACGGATTACGGAGTAGGTACTTATACCGGATATAGTTAGTATTATTTACCAAATTATTTTAGTGCAGCTAGGTATCTAATCGTATATCCCCTTAAGTTTTGTTGCGGAACTTAACTCTAAAAGGTAGGTATTAGGTATATAATTATTTTTGTCTACTTTCCAAACATGATTCTATATTGAATATGATGTTACGCATTTGTTAAAAGGGCGTTCGGTTTAAACGGGATAAAAGACGTGAACTGAGCCCTTTTTGTATCCCATTCGATTTTTCATGAAAAACGAAATTTCAAAGCTAAAACTATGAACAAAAATGAATTATGGAAAAATAAAATAAAAAAAATTTATAACAATGAATAAAACAATAATTTGAAAATAATTGTTGTGTCTAGCTCCTGTTTGTCAAAACTACATAGGTAAGTAACATGAAAAATACGTTAGAGTTGATTAATTTTCTTATTATTTCAACCGTAGGTAGCTAATTACTTTTGTATCAGTCATATATATGGTGGTTTTTAATAATTTGATCAGAGGCACATCTGAAGGTTTGACCAATCCCTTATCACATCGCTTCTTGCGTTCATAAAGCCCATTCTTAGCTATTTTACGTATATTTGACAGGGGAGCTTCTGTTAAATCAGTTACTGGCTTGCATTAATTCCGTTTCTTCATCGAATCCAAACTTTTCTCGTTGATTCTTATAGACATTGAAACATATTTTCCGTGCTTCCAAATTTAAATGGCGTCGAATCCTGTTTTCACTACTTACACTATTACTAAAATTATCAATTTTATGACCATTAATTAAACTTTCGTTGTTGTTACACACAATATTTTTGACCAAACTCGATATTTCCACATTGTAAATATTTAATTTTTAACTAATTTTTATATTCGAGTTATAAATAGCTGAGGAAAGAACAATTTTAAATTGGAAGAAACCATGAATAGATGAAAAGAAAACCCGAATCATCGTTCATCAGGTAAAGATTTATTAAAAAATGTATTCTGATCTATACATTACAAATTAAAATATTGACTGGACTATGATGGTATCGTGTTATATTACAGTCAAACGAAAAGCCGGCAACTTTAAGTTCGCATTCAACGAATTGCGTCACCTACAACATACGTTTTTGAACCCATTTTACAGCAAATATTTCTGCATTTTAGGATAGTTGTCCACTTTCAATTACCTAACGTTAAATAACCTATGAACTGTGAAAAACTACTTATAATATATTCACAGATTATGAAGCTTGACAGAGAACAGTAAAAAGAGAGAGATGGGTGGACATAGATACCCATTTAAATATCCATCGTCGTATGTCGACTCCCTGCTTCGCGAAATTTCTCAACGCAGGGCTGTCAAATTGCATAATATGTCTTTCAATTTACGATCATAGGTCAAATATTTTATAAGCAATATTTTCAAGTGTGATAGTTATACAGATACAAATACTCGATAATTATTTGTTTTAAATCAATTTTATTAACATTGAAAGGATTATACAATTAAAAAGACTTTTTTTTATTTCAAAAAAAAAACATTTATTTACCCCGCATCCACTTCTATGAGTTATTAGCGGGGGAGACAATACAATTTTATAGTAATAGTTACAATTTTACAATTTCATTGTAAGAATAAAAGGTATTAATAATTATAGCAGTTTTTCTAAATTTTCGATTTTAGTTTAATGTCTTTTAGATAGCCAAGAACTTCATTTTCATTTGATGAAAGTATACTTTTTAGGTTGGATCTTAATTTGTAAGTTTTTCTTGCTGTGTCATACATTGGACATTCCAGTAAGATGTGTTTCACTGTGATCACTGTGTGACAATTTTGACAGGTGGGTGCGGGTTATTTTTTCATGAGGTGTTGGTGTGTTAAGTGTGTGTGCCCGATACGCAGTCTATTCAGTATAACTTGGTGGAAGTAAGGAGAACTTGTGGTTTGATTTCTTTTAATATGTCATTTATTTTATGCCCAAATAGACTGCCATTGTTGTTCTTTTGTAGGAAGTAAGGAGAACTTGTGGTTTGATTTCTTTTAATTTGTCATTTGTTTTATGCCCAAATAGACTGCCATTGTTGATCTATCAACGTTTTGATTGTGGATTTGTCATCTATATGTGGATATTTTTCTAGCATAGGTGCATTGATAGTTGGATATTGCGACAAGCGAGGCGGTCAACTTCTTCATATATTGCCATATGTGACGGTACCCATAGTAAGGATATATTCTTACCATTTTGTTGTAATTCATACAGTTTTGTCCTAATTTGTTGTTGAATGGGATGTGTTGGATACAATTCCAATTAAAAATATTATAATATATACAAATCATACCATATAAATATATACTTTTTTCACAAACCATATCCTTGGCAACCATGCACAATAACGGTGACGGATGGGTGACGGCTTGGCTCAAAACGTCAAAATATGCTCAAAATCACTTGTAATCTGAGCTCAAAATTCATAACGCCACTTTTGCTTGCTTCATTGTTTGAAGGTGTTCAATCGGCGATATTAATTGTGTTATTTGACTAATCGATTGTGCGTTGTGGTAATATTAACTATAAAAATATAGTGGTATAGATTATTATTCTTATAAAATGAATAAACAGCACGGCGGAGTGTATTGTTCATACAGAGACTGCCCATAAATAAACTTTATTCGGAAAGAATAATAAAGTTCTTTCGATTTCCAAAGGATGAGAGTATGTAATTTAATATCCCGGCCTATGATATGAGAAATTTTAAAGTTTTTGATACTAACTATGGTGCTAAAAAATAATTATCAAAATTCTTCCTTGCATAGGTATATATTGTATTCCCTTTGATAATAAATAAATTAAGAATTATTTTTACTTTGGTTGCTTTTGTAATTATTTATGTGATCTAAAAATGTATTTATTAACTAATGACTATTTATTACAAATCATAAGAATGTACATATAGGTATTAAATAAATACATAAATATATAATATTCGATTATGATTATTGTTTTAATTCATGGCGCAGTTTTGAAGATTTATTGGAAACTTCCAAACAAACTAGATCCGGCACTAGAAATTGTTATTGCCCCGAGTCAACACTGCAATTTGGTAAGAGATTCAGAAAATATTTTAAACTGGCAACATCGCGGCCATACCGAGTTAAAGGTCCAAGGCCATTGGAGACGGAGCTGGAAATCGTTTGATGTTTTACCGGGATTCGTCTGTTCTCTTTATAATCTGTGATATAATATAGTTATTTTGGAACTTTAGTTCTTTACGTCAGGTTATGTTTGAGCGACCAGGGGTCGCGACGCAAAAGTTCTGACCGTTACGCGTTACGTTATGTTACGTTGCTTCGTTATGTGCCTTGCTTTCGTGCTTGTGCTCTCTCCTTAGTCTCTCTCTCGTTTACGAAGCAGCGATTCATATGCTCCGGCCGGGATTCGAACCCGGGCCGCCCGCGTGGAAGGCGAGCATTCTACCACTGGACCACCGATGCTATATTAAAATTCTATGCGAAGCTGGTATTCTACTTGAATTTGTTCGGATAAATTTTTACTATTATTTCCATATTTTTTTTTGCGTGATTAAGGGGTCTAGCACATTTACTTTTCGAAATACAGGGTGTTGAAATTTTGAAAACTTGAATGTTAATTCGATAACTTTAAAATGGATGGATAAATTGATTTGACATTTGGCAGGTTGTTTTTAAATGTAAAAGGGCATATTTTGAAAGAAATTGTAGTTTGTGCAACTAGTGTGGATATGATGGCCATATCGCACGAGGACGAAGTCTGAGCACGACGCCGTAGGCGGAGTGCTCAATCGTTCAAGTGCGATATGGACAATCTACACGAGTCGAGCAGCATATTTTTTTGTACGACCCACTTAAGAAGAAATCTAGAAAATAAACATTTCTATAAACTGTAATATAACTTCAAATTGAAAATTTAATAATACAATTTTATGTTTCCACTAATTTTGTGGTAAACGTACAGTTCTTGAATGTCCAATTTGTATAATGCTACGGTTTCCTTTTTTAAATATACGGTGCTGTTATAAGTAGATGTTGCCAGTCGGATATTTCAAACGTCTAACTGTTGTTGTTATTATTATCAAGCAGAATAATTATTTAAAAATAAAAGTAACTTCTTCACGAGAATCGAACCCGGGTCTACGGCGTGAGAGTCTGGATTGCTTACTACTCGACCACCGATGAATATGCAAATTGTTTATCTATAACGTCAGATGTATTACATAATTTCTGCTTAAAAGGAACTAAAGTTCCTACCGTGTGTCCCGCGACACGTTCTACCTTTTTTTTCAGTTGAATGGGTATTCAGTATAAAGTCTTAGAATCAAATATTCTATATGTAGGTATGTTAAATGGTCGAAGAAAAAATAAGTATAAGAAATTTAATTATTTCATAAAATAGTTAATTAATAATTATTAGTTCACGAACATCTTTCATTTTAAATGTTTTATTATGTCTAGCTACATAACCTTTCATTTGGGCCTATATTAACTCTATCGCATTTAATTCACAATGGTATGGCGGCAAACGAAGCACTGTTATCCCACGATTCTTGGCTATTTCATCAATAAAAAACTATTTGAATTGTAGCTTGTGATCTGAAGCAACCTTTAAAAGTTCTTTTTTCAACATATCATCTTCAAATGGTATATCTTTTACGATTAACCAGTTTCTAATATCAGCTTTTCTCCAAGAGGTAGATGGAAGATTTTCTGTTAATCGCGAATGATAAGTGGCATTGTCCATTGTCCATAACGATTACAGCATTATTTGGAACTAATTCGACCATTTGTGTAAAATACTCTTCAAAAACATCTGCAGTCATTTCTTCATGATAGTCTTTGGTTGATGTTGACTGAAACTACAGTAAACCACCTTCAACGAACCCTTGATTGCATCCAATATGCGTTATTATTAGTCGGCGACCTTTACCGATAGGAGTTTTCAGTCCAGTAGATAAACCTTCTATGAAAGCTTGACGACTGGTTTTAATACTTTTGTCCTGCCATATTTTTTTCACTGAATGTCCATCATTGAGCCATGTCTCATCTAGATAATAGATTTGTCTTCCCTCCTGTCTGTATTTTCGGATATCTCGTAAATACTGTCGTCTCCAACATATTATTTGCTCGTTGTCGATTAGCACTGATTACCTTTATATATCAGATCGGGTATAAAATTAAATATGTAGTAAATAAATTCCTTGATGAACGGTGACGCTTATGGTTTACTACCTGACTAGCATCTGTGACCTTTTCGCGTGCTGTCAGACAATAAGAAACAGAGTATAACATTTTCTCTATATGAAAGGATGAAATAAAACATTTTATTTTGCTCAAATCTCTATTATATTTTGATCTAATGTTCAATTTAAACGCGTTTTGCTAACACTGTATAGCTTTATCCAGTCGCGTAGCTAGGAGGACAAGGGCCCAGGTGCACAGGGAAAGAATCGGGCCTCCTCTCCTCTTTCCGGGTAGTTTGAACTGATATTGGCCTTCAAAATTATTGATAGCTATAAGAATAGGAAACAGTGAGTGGAACTAATCCCTAGTAGGCTAAGTCCATACGTCGTTTCCATTAGAATCTCCATGAGTTTCATAGAAGAAGAGCCTGGTCAGAAGAATTTTATTTTTTTAATTCATTTTATTGTATTATTATTTTTGTTCAAAGCTGAGGTTAGAGGGCCTCCTGAGCTCCGGGGCCATGGTGCACTGCACCACCTGGCCCTATGATAGCTACGCCACTGGCTTTCTCAAACTTGTAAAGGTATAGTGTAGTGTAAAGGTATTTTTTAATTTACACAGTGCATAAAAACGGTAATTAGGAATATTAATAATTAGAAAACGTTTACACGGAAACAAAGTGCAAAAAGTGCTTTAATGCGGAATTCTACAATTATTATCAACAAAATTATAGAATAAGTTTACCTGGATATATATAGGTAAATAAATATATATAGGTTCAATAAGGGAGAATAATTGATATCAATTTAGTCGTTAAGGTTACCTGAATACATATTTGATTTTATTTACCTCAAGAACTTCCAAAAGGTTTTAATCAAATGATTTGAGTCTAAAGTATGTTGGTAATAAATGATAAAATGATTGGAAAATTGGAATAGTCAGAATCTAATTTTTTGTTATAATAGCTACATATGCTTGTGTTCCGAAATTCTAGTTTTAAGATCTCTAAAAGTTCTACAGTAACTACAGATATAAGATATAAATTTTGTCACAGTTGTCATTACACATTTTAATTTATAAACTACTGATTTGTTTAATTTTCAAGAAATTTTAGATATTCTATTTGGTCACTTCTAATACAGTTTGTACTTTATATAATGCAACTCTTCTCTCGATAATCTACTTCCGTTTCTGCTATCCTGGTTCGAGATTCGAAGAAAATTTTACCAACACAAACCTGGAAGTGTGTTGTTCAATAAATAGCACTTTATCCTTTCTTATTTTTTCCACCAAGCACTTAGAAAACAACAAAACTACTTAGCTTTACCTATATAAAAACTGTAGGCTTTTTCATTTAAAACTTTCCTAAAAATTAGATCAACCAAGCATATTGCAACACAAAAATTTTGAACTTCATTCACACCCTGGTGCTGATTTGGACTTTTCAGATATACATTTCTTGCCCCTGGTCTCATTAAAATAATGTCTAGGATATTTCAGTTCATTATTGAAGTAATATCATCACGTTGAAGAATTTGAAGTAGCCTTCTTCATTTTATGTTCTCCTATTCTTTGGACTATCCCAGTATCACATTGCAAAGGTTTACCCGCATTCCTAACATTTTCAAGGTATAAATAAAAATACTTTATTCTGTTTGGTACGTAATTTAATTACACTTCAATTTTCCTCTTTCCTTTGTTTTTTTATTTAATTTAAAATTTAAACATTGGATAAGGTGTCAGTCCACATTGTCCGGCCTCAAGTAATTATTATTAATGATACGAACAATTAGAAAAAAACTTTTGTAAAACCAACAAAAATTTTTTCATTTGCGAAAGTTTCTATAACTAGGTATTTGATTCTTAAATGTGATATTTTATAATTGTTTTTAAATATGTATATTTATATCGGATTTAATTTATATTCTCCTGATTGTTTATTCATAGTTATACAATGTATATATTATAACAATTGATTGATTTAATTACAATATTTATCATCCCATAAATATATAAATAAATCCAGATATAACAGTTGCCTGATACTAGTGACATTCAAGGGGAATTTGATTTAAATAAATTATAATTGAAAAAATGGTTGGAAAAAGGTTGTTTTTCGCGAATAAACTTCTACATATGAATTATTTAGAATCCAATAGTTGATACGCTCAGGAAACTTGAGCAACATCGAACAAAGAACAATTTTTGTGTTCTTAGATCCAGCATGCAATATCGTACATCCTCAATCAATCTGCTAGAGAAGTGGCACTTCAGCCACTATATATAATATATATATCTATATATATATATATATATAGTTTGTTCTATGAGGTTATCTAAAACCCACATATCTCTTCCTTTTTAATCACATGATTCACAGCATCTCTCCAGTTCTCTTCAGTTATTTTTGTCAATGAGTACTTCATGAGTTCACGAACATCTTTCATTTTAAATGTTTTATTATGTCTTTACTTTACTGGGGTGAAACAAGAACACATTTTTCACAACACAGTTAACACTTATGGAACGTAAGCGACTCTGAGCAAAACAAATTATACAAATTTGGGCGAGACCAAGTTTCACCATATATACCTGCAAAATTTCTAAGTAGTCATTAGGACAATCCCTAGTAGGACCCCCTATTGTAATGTTTCTCGGAAATTATCAAGTTGTTTTAACTAACCGAATTTAGATTCATATTACCTTTATATATCAGATCGGGTATAAAATTAAATAGTAAATAAATTCCTTAGATGAACGGTGACGCTTATGGTTTACTACCTGACTAGCATCTGTGACCTTTTCGCGTGCTGTCAGACAATAAGAAACAGACTATAACTAAGTTATAATTAATTTCCTTGTGTTGAAATAAAAACATACCTATCTAAGATTGTGGTTTCATT
>CAJUYH010009278.1:0-14030 GCA_910591685.1 Galerucella tenella
TACCTAGCATCTAATTTACGAGCATTCTCATTTTTTAAGGTCACTTCATCCCCTTTATTGAGGTGATTTTGATTAATATTTAAATCCCATGACTTTTTTCTAATTTCTTTACTTTTTTCTAGGAATAATTTAGCACGTATATGCGCTGTCTTTAACCTATACCTTATCTCTTGCTCATAAGCGTCAATGTTATAAATTGGTTCAATGTTACCATTAACTAATTCCTCTGGAAGATTACATCGTCTCCCATATATAAGTTCAAAAGGTGTATAATTGTGATACGAACTTGGTGTTGTATTGTAACAAAAAGCATAATATTTACACCATACGTCCCAGTCTGTGTGTGTTTCGTTTATGTAACTTCTGACATATTCATTGTAAACCCTATGATTTCTTTCACATCCACCTATAGTTTCGCTGTGATATGCTGTTGAAATATTATGTTTTATATTCAATAATTTGGAAATGTTTGTTAGTAATTCGTTCTTATATTCCAGCCCCATGTCAGTTCTAATTTCTTTCATCGGCCCGTATATTAAAATGAATTGTTCAAAAATTGCGTTGGCTACTGTCTTCGCTTCTTTATTAGGAATAGGTATCATGACCACGAACTTCGTTAGTTCACATTGAATAGTCACTGCGTAAACATTATTAGAATTAGATTTCAAGAAAGGACCAATTGTATCTATACACACTAAGTCAAATGCTTCTTGCGGAGTAGGAGTTATAACTAATGGCTCTACATGAGTTATTCTGGATTTGTTAATTTGACATTTGTGGCATGATTTTACAAAATCAGCCACTGTTTTTGACATATTTTTCCATCTATACAAGTTTTTAAGTTTCTTAAGTAACCGTTTCTGTCCACAATGCCCTCCTAAGAGTGGATCATTGTGATATTTTTTCAGTAAGTCATTTATTTCATCCTTGCTTGTTACCTTTTTTGGTTCTTCACAAATTACTATATGCAAATGTTTCAATGCTATATTGCCTACACTTTTTAATATACTTTCGGTGCACCGTAAAAATATCTTATCATTAATAAATAATTTCACTTTATTCACGTTATTGATTACTGCCAGTTCATCTAACTGAGACAACGTTTGACCCAGATCAAAGTTGTCATTTACAATATCAATACGTGCATTAATGAGCATTTTCTTTTTATGCCGTACGACCATCCTCAGTGATGTCGGCTTTAACTCAAAACGTAAGATAGGCAATCTTAATATGTCTAGGGAATTACTAGCTTTATGAATTTTAATGTTACTCTCATTACTTTCTACATGTTTACCCCTGACTTGTGTTAGGTTATCTTTTTTGTTGTTTTGCTTAGTCATTGATCTCGTGATCGCTAATATTTGTTCATTACTCTGATGGATTTGTTTAAGGTCAGTTATAGATATCCTTGAGAGCGAATCAGCCACATTGTCTGCACCCTTTATGTATTCAATCTCAAAGTCGTATTCCTCTAAATCTAATCTAATCCTAGTTAATTTTGAAGTTGGATCTTTCATTGAAAATAAATGCTGTAACAGTTTATGGTCAGTTTTAACTAAGAATTTAGGCGCTCCATACAGGTAACATCTGAAATGTTTAATACCCCAATGTATGGCTGTAAGCTCTTTCAAAATAATTGGTTTATTAAATTCACTTTTTGAAAAGCCCCGTGATGCAAATGCTATAGGTAAATCTATCCCATTAAAATTTTGACTAAGTATGGCAGAACAAGCCGTATTAGAAGCGTCAGTTGTTAAAACAAATTGTTTAGTAAAATCTGGATACTGCAAAATTGGGGGGTTAACTAATGAATCTTTGAGTTTTTCGAATGCAGTTTGACAATCATTTGTCCAATTAAACTTTACGTTCTTTCTCGTCAATGAATTTAAAGGTAAACAAATTTCTGCAAACTGCGGGATAAACCTTCTATAGTAATTACAAAACGCTACGAATCGCTTAACCTCATCAGCTGTTTTCGGCACCGGGTATCGTTGCACAACATCATACTTAGATTTGTCTGGCAAGACTCCCTTATCCGATAAAAGATGACCAAGATAAGTGACTTCTTTTCTGAAAAATTTACATTTTTGTGGGTTCAATTTTAAATTGAATTTTCTACAAGTTGAGAATACGTGTTTTAGGTTTTTCAAGTGATGATTTTCTGAGCATCCTATAACTATTAAGTCATCCATGTATAGAAAAGCTTTTTCTGGCGTTAACCCAGTAAATGCCATTGTCATCATCCTTTGAAAACTGTTTGGACTTATATTCAATCCAAAAGGTAATCTGGTAAACCTGTATGACCCATATTCAGTACTTAATGACGTAAGATCTCTCGAATCTTCTTCCAACGGAATTTGATGAAACCCCGAAATTAAATCTAACACAGAAAACCATTTGGCTCTACCTAGTTGATCTAATATAGAGTCGATTCTTGGTAACGGAAATTTATCGGGTGTAATTTTCTTATTTATTTGCCTAAAATCTATACATAGTCTCCATGCCTTATCTCCTGTTTGAGACTTTTTAGGCACTAGCAATACTGGACTGTTGTATGGAGACGTGGATGGTTCTATTATACCATTTTTGATCATTTTCTGCACCTGTGAGTTAATTTCTGCCGTATGGGCATGAGGTGTTCTATAATTTTTAATATAAACTGGTGAATTATCGTTTAATGCTATTTTCTGAGAATAAAAATTATTACACGTTAATATATCATTTTTTAGAGCAAATACATCGGAAAATTCAGCACACAATTTGAAAAAATCTGTTTTTACATAATCGGGCACATTTTGTTCTAATGACTGAAACAATTCTTGACTTCTATTATTCTTTTCTTCGTTAATATTGTATATATGAAATCTATCTAATTCTATTGTCTTTAATCTTTTTATTGAAGCTAATACACTTTCATTTGTTGAATTAAGTATTCTTACATACGGATTTTCCCTTGAAACTATACTCCTAGCAACAAATATCCCTGTAGTTAATTCCTGTTGTTCAACTACAACATCCTGCCTTAAATTTTTGAATTTACTAATTAATCTTATTACTTCACATCTTGGCGGTATTACTACTACATCATCATCCGGACTATTATGTATAGGAATTGTCAATTTTTCACTACCCACATTTAATGATAACAACCATTGAGAGTAATCTAAATTACATTTGAAGTTTGAGATGAAATCTCTGCCTAAAATTGCGTCAGCGGGAATAGGAAAATTATCAGGAACCACATGAAATATATGTTGTACTGAATAGTTATTTATAAAAAGTCTTGTGTCAATTGTGCCTAGAGATTGTACAGCACCCTCTGTGACTCCTTTGATTTTTATATTACGATTTGTATTAATTATTTGTGAAGGAAAAAAATTCCCTTTTTTCTTAAATATTGAAATATCTGCCCCTGTATCTATAATAAAAGTACACATACAGTCCATGATGTCAGTATAAAGAGTTACAAAATTCGAAAGAGATAGGTCAAAAGTAAACACATGTTTTAAGTTATTTTCTAAGCCCCCAACTCTTGCTGGGGGTCGGGAGAGTTTCCCGACTCCTCCATTGTATTACACATTCTTATGTTTCTTTGTCCAAAATCTCCATTATACGGTTCCCTATTAGAATAACTATTCCCTCGTCTGAAATTATTATTCCCTCTGTTATGATAATTACCTCTGAAGTGATTATTATTTCTAAAGTTACCTTGATGACCATTATTTGATTGATTATTGGACCGATTGCTGTCATTATTAGGTTGCCTGAAATTGTTAACTTTTCTGTTAAAATTGTAACGCCCCCTATTAAATTGATGCTCATACTGTCTATTACCTCTATAAAATAAAACACTAGCTTGTGTTTGAGGTGTATCGACTGTAACAAATTTCGTAAGTGCTTCTTGCACCGTGCTAAAACTGCCTGCTGCCAATATTAATTTTGTTTTTTCGTTTGCCGCATTATTTTCCAGAGTCTTAACAGTTGCCTCTGTAGTGTATTTTTCTGCCAACTCAGGTGGCATTCCTTCTCCTAAATATGAAATTTTAAGTTTCTCAGCCAATTGTTCAACTTCTGTCGCAAAGTTGCCTGTATCCTTGAAATTTTGCCTCAACTTATTCAGTTTGGCCACTATTAAAGTAGAAGGTTCACCTTTTATGCCTTTTCTTAGAGTTTCAATTATTTGTTCAACCGTGGTTTCGTTCGTTAACAACGTGCGAGCCTTCCCGGTTAATCTGGTCTTTACGAAAGCTACCGCATTGGCACCTTGATCAGCAGCATTACTCTTTAATAGACCCAATGCGTCTAATATTGTCTGAAGCTTTTCCGGTGAGCCATCATACTCTGTTGGGATGATTTTGCTGGCTAAATCAAAAAATTCTACGGGTGTAAGAGGCATGTCGTTAGTTTCGTCTGTCGTGTCACTATCAGATGTATCGTATTCGTCACTATCTTCCTTCAAAATATTAATGTCAATCAATTGTAAACAAGAGATAGGTACTCTCACTTTATATTTCAAAACCTGAAATGATTGAACTACTTTATCCCTTATTATTTGAAATTTTTCATTACAAGTTGATTTCTGCGTATTGTCTAAATTATTCCATTCTAGTGCTACCGTATGCGTAAAAGCATTAAATAACTTAGTAAGATTATTTCGTATATCTATCCTAGAACTTTCCCCTTTTGGAACTTTCTTTTTAATTGCCCTTTTTGCTTGACCTCTAATGTCTTCCGTCAAAATATTTAATTTAATGATTAGTTGTTCCCATGAGGAAGACATTTACTGCACTGACACTACTAAATAGACCAAATTGCCAAACGATAAGGACGACAAACAAAATACAAAAATTTCATAACTCAATAAACCAATGTGAATGATTAAGTGGATAAATAAATGTAATATTAAAAAAAAATTAGCATAAAATAATAATATGTCGGTTACAAAAATAAAATCTTACCCAAAATATTTCCACTGTACACAACACTTGTTCTGGATCTCACTATGGCTCTCCATTATGTTCCTTTTGGTTACTCTCCGATGAATCTTCCACATTGAAGCAGTAATTTACAGGGTAATAACCATCCCCAACACTTTTCACTGTCTACACAACACTTGTTCTGGATCTTGCTATGTCTCTTCGTATATTCCTTTTAATTATCCTTCGATGGGTCTTCCACAGCGAAACACAAAATTTCAAGACAATAACTATCACTAGGATATAAACCAAAATCCTTACGTCTCCAGAAATTGAGATAGCATTTTCTTGAACAATAAAGTTGGAATTCACCACTCCTGTTTCTTTCACTTGCTGATGTGTCGAGTCCGATTGGCGCCTTTCCAATATACCAATCTTGCTAAGGTCCTTTTGGTCAGGATCGCCATATGGTGGATTAAAAGTCCTTTTGTACTTTTCTATTTAATTTAATATCTATTGATACAAATACTAGTCAACTGTAAACATCGAGTTGATGTTTCAGCACAAAGTCTTATTATATTATATTATTATTGGAAGACCATCTATAAGTAATTTATTATAGTTTTGAATGAAGTCACGTACCTATATTACTCGTGTCTATGTTTATTAAATAATCCAAATATATTTCTATTTAATTGTTAAGTCAACTAACTGTTGAAATTAGCACAATGATCTACAGGGTGTCTACACTAACGTATTGAAAATATATTCATTTCATATATAATTAATGTTTAATAACCTTAGGCAGGCTTGTTTCCTATACTTTTTATAACGAATTCCATTTCTACAGGGTGGTTATACCAAAATATAAGGATTCACCACTGAGTGTTAAAGAAGGACATCATCAACCATTATTAATTTTATTTTTCATTTAACATATTAATACTATATAACCTATATGAAGATTTATCAAAAATATATTTTACAGCGATTAGTTTTTATTAAAAAACACCGTGTATATACCCTAACACTCATAAGGCCGATCAAGTTGCTGTTGAACTTCAGAAACTGCAAATCTGGTTGAATAAACCCATATACGTTGGACAAACTGTCCTTGATTTGGCAAAAACGACTATCTATGATTTTCACTATGGGTATATGGTTAACGCTTTTCCTGATTGTTCAGTCTTGTATACGGACACTGACTCTCTAATTTATGAGCTTCATCGGGATCCTTACGAAGTCATAAGACATGATTGTCACTCACGCTTCGATACCTCTGATTATCCTGAAGATAACATCTTCAACATTCCTCAAGTTAATAAAAAAGTTCTTGGGATGATGAAGGATGAAAATAATGGGGTACCGATGACTGATTATGTTGGCTTGAGATCCAAATTGTATACCACCATAGTGATGAAAACTGAAAGTGATATAGCAAAGAAGCGTTCTAAGATGATTGATGAGGGGTATGATGAAGATGAAATAAATGTAGAAATTGAAAACTTCGGTGTTGGAAAGAAGGCAAAGGGGGTTAAGTCGTCGGTTGTGAAGAATAATATTACCTTCGAGGATTACATTGAATGCTTAGATAGCTGGAAACAAAAAACTGTATCTCAAAATCTCATCCGTTCAGAAAAGCATCAAGTTTACTCAGTTACCCAACTAAAGATTGCTCTCAGCCCCAATGATGACAAACGCTTCCTGATTTCTGGGTCCGATGAAACGTTACCATGGGGGCATTATTCAATATATAGAGGAGGAGGATGAGTAGGAGCAAGCATATTTAACTATTTTCTTAATCTTTTTTAATTATACTATATAGTTTATACTACCATAGGGTTAGTAAACGTTAAAAGGATTGGTTAGGTAATTATCAATTAAAAGAGCCATATGAAAGTCTCATTCTTGTGAAAGGGGCAAAACCAAACGAATTAATGAACTGTTTCTATTAGCTTAGTTCGTGCTGTTTGAAAAAAGAGCCATAAAATATCACTTCTTTACAAAGTGGCTTAGTAGGCCTATAGGGGATGTATTTACCACTTTAAATATTAAATACAACGCGCCATGGTTCTATCTCCTTATATCAATTATTGTGATATATAAGATGGTGTGGAAATGAACCGTATTAAATCAATTTTAAATCTATTTGTTATTTTATTTAACCTAATGGATTACCACAAATCAAAAAGACAACGTGCCGGTATCTTCAAGGTGGTAAATAGACTAAATCTTTTCACAATCAAGGAAATTTAAAAAACATGAAGATTTAAATTTTCGTTTTACAATTTAAACAATTATATTACAGACTATCTCATTGAAAATATATTCATTTCATATTATTATAACCTTGTTTCCTATACTTAACACATTCCATTTCTATAGGATGGCCCTACCAAAATATGGGGATTCACCACTGAGTGTTAAAGAAGGACATCATCATCAACCATTATTAATTATATTTTTTATTTAACATATTAATACTGTATAACCTATATGAAGATTTATCAAAAATATATTTTAAAGTAATTAGTTTTTATTAAAAAACACCTTGTATATACCCTAACACTCATAGTGGGATTTTCTATTTTATCACCTAACGTTTCTCATTTTTTTCGCTCTGATAAAAGAATGTTTCGTATACTGAACATTAAGGCTTTTTAAACGATACGTCGTTTTGAACATTCTGTTTATTCATCAACTTTGATATACTTTTAAAATTAAAACAAAGATATATACTGATATTACATATAACAATAGAAAAGTAGACGGACAATGTCACCTAATTTTTCCATCATACTCTTATGAAACAGCCTGTATAGACGTATCTAGACGGTCAATGTGACCTGATTTTTTTTATCTATTCTAATGATACACCCTGTATATGTGAGACGTATCTAGATACCCTATTCAACGATATATGTCACTTGTCTTTGTACTCTAATGAAAGAATGTTTAGGTGTTTTTCACCGATATGACACTTATCCTGGACGTTAATGCCTTTTCAGCGATACGTCAGTTGATTCGCGAACTTAAAAACACTCTGTATAATAAAGAATCGAGTAAGGTTGATGATATTTCACTTGATGTGTTGATACTTTGTTTAAATAATATAATTTAAGCTGAACATATGAATCAACTCTTTTTTTATACCTCTTTTTGCATCTAACACTTATGAGTGTGAATAGCTATGTTCGTTAGACGCATTGTTTCAGACGCGAAGGTTGATGGTTCGTGCCCGGACTCCGGTGAAATTTTTTTCAATTTCGTGAATATTTGGGTAGAGAGTGGATTGTTTATTTGGGGTGGGCCAACGGTGGATGGGTCAATGGGATGGGTCTACGGTGGGGATCCTATTTGGTGATGGACCAGTGGGCTATTTGGGGAAGGGTTAATGGGGGAAATATTTGGGATGGATATTTGGGGGTGGGCTAACGGTCCATTGGGGATCCTTAACATTTGGGGGTGGGCCAACGGTGGGGATTTTAGGATGGATATTTGGGTGGTCCACTGGGGATCCTTAATATTTGTGGGTGGATATTTGGGTGGTCCTCTGGGGATCCTAGGATGGATATTTGAGTGGTCCACTGGGGATCCTTAACATTTGTGGGCGGATATTTGGGTGGTCCTCTGGAGATCCTAATTTGGGTGGTCCACTGGGGATGGGTCTATGGTGGTTCACTGGGGATCCTAAATATTTGTGGGTGGGCCAATGGTGGGGATCCTAATTTGGGTGGTCCTAAATATTTGGGATGGGCCTATAGGTTGGTGGTTGTTTTATCTATATACTAGACGTTAAGGCCTTTTAGACGAGACGTCGTATGCTATGATTGGTTAACTTTTAGTACGAGGGGTGCTGCGTGGGGGGTGAAGGGGGGTAGTTAGAATTTTTTCATTATTTTTTAAATACACTAGACGTTAAGGCCTTTCAAACGATACGTCGTTTGCCGCGATTAGTTGCGTCCGGTTTCAGTCCGGTTGCCGGTGTGAACCCACCTTAGAACCAAAATTTGCCAGAACGAACCTTAGATTTTCTTATGGAGAATACCATGTTAAAATCGCGAAAATGAGGCCGTTCTCTTGTTGCATAGTTACTACTACAAATGCCCGATTTACACGAGGAAGACGCGACGACAAACCGTATATTAGTTAGTGAATACAAAACACACACAAAACAAATCAGACGAAGTTACAAACAGAAAACACAAGAGAACAAAGAACAACAACAGCACACGCAAAACAATATGATAGAAATAATCCAATTTGATGCATGCAAGGTTATCAAGCAACGGAGATATAAATACAAATGATGATGGAAAATGGAATAAACATCGCAATGATTCAAGAGCCAGGACAAAACATTTGGCAAAGGAGTAACAAACACCTGACCATACATACCTATAGATAAATTATCGAAAGCACCTATTCCAATAAGTAAACATCTAGCGAAATAGAACTGATGAGAACACGACCTCTATTCATCTGAAGCTACACAACGATGTAGTTACACTTATGAACATATATAATGAACCCGGAGTCAGAACGAACACAACATTAAACAAAAATAAAAGGACCATTGAACACGATCCCCACAAAATAATAATTGCCAGCGACGCAAATGCAAAATATTCATGCTGGGAAAGTGATACAATCGACCACAGAGGCCAGGACATATTAGAATGGACAACTGTAAACAATTTAACCATCAACGAAACACACGACAGCCCTCCCACTTTCCTAAGCATTAGAGGCAGAGGCTGGATGAATATAACGTTATCCAGAGATATCGTTATGTCGGACTGGACAGTACAAGATCAGGAAACCTTGAGCGACCATCAATATTTTACATTCAACATATCAACAGAAACCAACAGACAGATAAAGGTAAAAAAAACTGCAAAGATCAAACTAATAGACTCAAGTGAGATAACGACAAATAACTTGTGTAGGCTTCGGCAAAAATTTTTGCGGGCCTTTGTACGTAGCAAACACGTCCAACTAGCATAAATTTATACGCACACATAAATTTGTGTCGAATTCTCACACTCAACATTAATTTTTACAAATGTGGACGCGGCTTGAGATTTCTGATTTTGTTCATTATATAATTTTTGATTTGTTTTTATCAGAGGTGATAAAATAGGTTTAAAAACATATTTAAAATAGAAGATACAGAATAGGTGACCAAAAGGTATTTAAAATATTAAATAGAAAATAGATTTGAGAATTCTATTTAAAGTAGAAGAAAGAAAATAGGTATTTCAGATAGATATTGAAATAGTGAATAGGTCTTGTGTAAAGGTATGAGAAATTAAAAATGCGTTGTTTTTTATAATTGTATTTTTTGAATACATTCTATTTTTATATGTTATGAATAAATGTCTTCTATGTAGAACCTACTAAATGGCCATTAGCTTTAAGTAGGAGCATATTCTCAAAATTGCGGTCTGTCATTGACCTTCGTTTTGGTCTCATCACCATCCCAGCACACGAGAATAATCTTTCAACAGGTGCGGATGAAGCTGATGGGGTGTTATATTTAATAAATCAGGCCTAAAAACGAATTTTTTTCATTTCATATAAAATCTAATCGCAAAAACCACCAATATGTAAATACAACGCAGCGTTAACAACAAATAGCACAATATATTAACAATCGAAAGATATACATAGATCTACAATTGTTTTAAAACCCAAGTTTCATGGTCATAATAGCAACAAATTTTTATTATATTGTGGAATTTGTTATGAATGCCCAGTTATATTTACATGTTATGAATCAATTCCATGAAGTAAAGGTTTCAACAATAAAAAAACCACCAAGCATCCATACCTTTACATCTGGATAAGCATTTAACATGGAAATATGTTCATCATTGTTTTGAAAATACTGTAGTGCCTGTAATTGTAGTGTACTGGCATGACTCCCTGAACTGTTACTGGTGTCTGTGGGGGCATCTTCAAACAAAAGACTGAAATCATCTGGAAGAACAGCAGACGTTGGTTCATCATTATTAGAATGTAGTAGTTTTATCTTTGAAAATGTTTCTAGAATAGAATAGAATAGAAAAAATTTATTTCACCAAATAAAAAAATATTGTACAAAGAAATTATACAACACTTATTGTGAAACAGGTCATAAAATCATATACAATAAACATATACATAAAATAAATTTTCAACAAATAGTAAATAAAAAAAAAGAATCTACCAAACAACATATTTTTGGTGTCTTAGTCAAAAATAAAATATTATTTTAGAAACTCTTCTATTGTGTAGCAATTTTTGTCCAACAAAAATTCTTTTACTTTACACTTAAAATTGTGTAGATTGCCACTATTCTTTATGGTGCCTGGAAGAGTATTATACAACTTACATCCCAGATACTCTACATTCTTCTCAAAAAGTGTCGTCCGGTGCCTAGGTATTAATAATTGACCCTTATTCCTAGTGTTATAGTTATGAGAAGCACGCTCGGCAACGTATATTGACTTATTCTTATGAATATACGCACATGCTTCCAAAATATATACTCCAGCTAGTGTAAGAACTCTAAATCTCTTAAAAAACTCCCTACATGAATCGCGAATCCGCAGCTTTGCAATAATTCTAATTGCATATTTTGGAATAATAAAAACTCTTTGCTTGGTAGAACAGGTACCCCAATTAAGTATGCCATATTTCAAATGAGAGTGAAAATTGGCATGATAAAGTGTTAAAAGTGTGCTTTCACTACAATAGTTGGCAAGAAATCTAAGACTATAGCAACTTCTTCTTAATTTAATACAGAGGTTGTCAATATGTACATTCCAAGTTATGCCATGGTCTATAGTTATTCCTAATATCTTAGTGTTGTCCGTAGTTGTAATAGGAAAACTAGTGTTTTCAAACAACTGGTCTTGTAAAAATTGACCATTATTATTAAATAACACCACAGTAGTTTTAGTGGTGTTTAATTTTAAATTATTTTTTTCCGACCACATTACAACTTGATCGTATGTTCTCTCAGTCGATATTTTTAGTGTATCTGCATTATTTTCAATAATTAAAATATTGTTGTCATCAGCATAACAAGTTGAGTTTATTCCCGGAATAACGTTCAAAGAAGTAATTAAGTCATTGGCAAAAACTAAAAATAAAAATGGACCCAAAATCGAGCCCTGGGGAACCCCTTGTGAAACTTCTAGTTCACTGCTAACACTATTGTTCACTTGAACAATTTGTCTCCTATCTGATAAATATGACTCTAATAAACTTAACGGTACACCTCTTACTCCATATCTAGATAGTTTAAGAAGTAGAAGTTTATGATCCACACAGTCAAAAGCTTTAGAAAAATCAATAAATAAGCCCATTACTTGCATTTTATTATCTAGTGATCTTACGATTTTATTATGGAACTCTATTAATGCAGTCTCTGTACTCTTTTTGGAAGTATAACCATGTTGAGAGGACGATAAAAGATTAAATTTCTAATTTATTCATCAACAATTGCTTGAACTCAGCTCATTTATTTCTTGGAGCCCACCGCAATTTGAAATAAGGATGAGTAACTGTTGCTAAAATTGCATCATTTGTACAAGCAGATAATTCAAAATAGTTTTTGAATCGGTTCTCTCGACTTTCTAAAATGATCTCAACTAGCTTCACACAATATTTTAGTTGACGTGATTTTAGAGACTGCATAATCTCCTCCAATTTCCACAACTGTGGAATCAGTTCTCCAAAATAAGCATGTTTCAAGTCTGGAAGTTTATCAATGGTTGATGCGAGAGGTCCTACAACTTCTATATATTCGACAAGAAATTCAATTTCAACATCCCTGAATTTTGGTAGTTTTAGGACTTCCATTAGTTCATTAAATTGTTGCTTAGCCACATTTGTAAAACTAAAGGGCTTCACCCACTGTAATTATTTTCCTATAATTTGTAAACTTAAGGGCTTCACCCACGGACATTGTTAAATTTTTTTTAGTATAGATTTACATAAATTTTATATTTTTAAAATTAGAAACTAATTAAATCCATATTTATTGTTATTGCTTAACTTGTGGAATTTTATTTCAACTTCCTTCCTACTGAATTTATAGACACACACTTCAAGTTATCATATAGTGAATGCTTAAATAACAGGACAGAAATTTATTTATAGTTTCGGGGTTAACCTATTCTTTTTATAAAAAGTAAAAAACCACGTGGCGCTCAACTTTATTAACTACCTTTTCTTTTAAGCTACAGTTCTGTTTTTTTTCAAGTTCGGCGAAAACCACCCCTGAGAATCATTTTTGAATACAAATATTTTTTCCAATAAATTTCATATAACTTAGGTTTCATTTGGCAGCCCAACGTGTTATTCACTATAGTGTTCATGTAATATTGTTTTTTTCAGTAGTCAATTATCTTGCCTTTAACTATCGTTTTTTCTTTGGCTATTATAGGGAAAATACTATAATATATAAAGTGTGTATAAATTTAGTCAGGAGGATTGAATATATATTACTGTAAAGGGCTTATGAAAGATTGATATCCCACATAAAGAAAACCAGAGGTGAAAACTTAGTTTACAATAGTGTTTGAAAGTGTATTGTTTCTTCAAGTTATCTTACAAAGTACCTTCTGTTTCTATAAATATTTTTACACTTTCAAGAACTTTTTTGTGAACTTATTATCTTGATACCTAACATATATTTTGATTACTTTCTACCTTAAATAATTGCATTTCGAATGGTACCAAATTTAGAGGTTTAGTGTCGAAGTTGTCTTACCTGTTTTCTTTTTTTTAATGCTTGTTGTGTTTCTACCTTAATTACATTTTAAAATAAAATAAATCATGTCTCAAAATTTTAAATTGAACGTAGATTATCTATTCAATCATGAAATCGAGCATGAATTAGTATACCGGGGTCAATCAGTGTTAGCTACTTCAGCTGAACGTAGGAAAATACTACGAGGTGTCTTAGCACAGGAATATTCTGGTAGGAGTTCTCTTTTATATGTTGACAATTTAGAAATTGATCAAGAAATCGCTGGTATTGAAACCACATTAGCGGATCTTGAAAGAAAAATTGAAGATTTTGTAGGAACTGTCAGAGATACAGAATATCTAAGATTAACT
>CAJUYH010009279.1:0-14030 GCA_910591685.1 Galerucella tenella
TTGAATAACAAAATCCCATACACTCTTCAAGAATCTAATTTTCGTTTTAAGCCCACATACTATTTAATAAAAAGGGTCGAACCAAAAGGGTGCAATTTATATGCCAAGGGTAGTGCTTCCCCTGTTCTCTACCATCAATCATTGTGGCGCTGCACCGGGACTCCCACAGGAGGGAGTGCAACACCCCCGGCTTGCTGCAAGTGCAATATATGACGGTTCGTCTTTACCCCTATAGCTATGGTGGTTGTTTCCCTTCGCACGATATGTTTACGTAGCACGCCTTCACAATTTTGATTCACCTTCCAAAGAATTGTCATTTATTTCAAAGTTTGAATCGAAATTAGTAGAATATTATGTCAATTTTACTGATTATTATCATTTTCAAGTTGATTTGAAAAGGCTTTTGTGAAAAATTAGTTAAAAATATTCATTCATCTGCTTATTAATACAAAATATTTTTTATCCAAATAACGTAAAACTGTCGCCACTGGTTATGCTATCTCTCTGTATGTAGGTATTTACGAAACAGCTGTGCAAAGTAAAGAAAAGGTGATACAGAGTAGTTTTATTCATGTACGTCTCAATACACGGGACTGGAGGACTAAAAGTAACATCAATTTAGTTTTTATTCCACTAATTTCCATATAAAATGTCTGAACGGTTTTCGTTTCCAATATATGATAATAGATGGCGACACGTATGCTATAATGGTGGTAAAAATAATATTTTTTATGGTAAAAACGACCTTTAATTAAAATAGTATGTACGCTCTAACGGTTAGTAAATATATCAGGAACATTCTGCAGTCGCAGGACATCTGGTTCCGGTGAGTGTATGTTTAGTAAGGACAGATGAAATCCAGATCTAAAAAAACTTTGACTGACATTTTGGTTATTTATCTACGTTATTATTATTTATAACATGTTATATAAAAGCAACTGAACAAACTTTTAATAATTGGCAAAAAATGGAAAATATGAAATTAGGATTTGGAAATGGTGAATCGTATTGAAGTACGTAGTTAAGTTTATAGATGTCGCTTTATCATTGAACGTAGATTTTTGTTTCAATTTAGAATTAAATTGTAATTTAAATGAAGAACAATATTTGGAAACATGCTGTTGTTTAGTTGGGATGTTCAATCCAATTAAATTGAAACTAATTTTGAAATTATGTCAACGATTACTTAAGGCTCGCGTGACGCACAATCCAGCAATTATTTAAGTGAATACGCACATACATGGTGGTCTCCTTGAACAAAACTAATTTTGGATTAACTTTTTACTTTTAATTAACTGAAATACATTTAAAAAAATAACTAATGACCCTGTAGATTACGAATAATTTCGAGTATTCGAACATATTAGGTAGAAAATATAATTTTGTGTAACTAAATGAAACGAAATAAAAATTATACACTCAATTTATTAAATAAAGGAAGTAACAATGAAGAAATGGTGCTATATATCATTGAATCGACCTAAAATGTAGAATTACCGCCACCAATATCCTGAGGGTTGTGAACCCCCAAGAATATATGTATACGAGGGCTCTTTGACAGACAAGTAACTTTTCAGAGGTTGGCTATGGTGATTATTGTTAGTTTCCGCCATTTTCTGGTGTCAGTTGTCAAAATTGTACATAAATCTGACAGATAAAGTAGTTTTAATATAGTCAAATGAAGTCATGCGGGTCATACGATTCAACAAAGACATACTCACCGTTTTTGGAACTTTGATTCTTTACGTCAGGTTATGTTTGAGCGACGCAAAAGATCTAAACGTTACGTTGCTTCGTTATGTGCCTTGCTTGCGTGCGTGTGCTCTCTCCTAAGTCTCTCTCTCTTGTTTACGAAGCAGCGATTCATATGCTTCGGCCGGGAATCGAACCCGGGCCGCCCGCGTGCGCAATTGATCTTTTTTTGTTTATTTACAGCATCGGTTGTCAGGACGGTAGGTTGTGTTTACTGGTTTAACACGTCGGTAAGTGATTTACTTACCGTTTAGACGTCGAAAAGTAATAAATAGAATAAAAACAATTTCTCCAAAATGCAAAATATATTTTAAACTGATCGAGAAGTATAAATGTCACTTTTGACATTTCGTTCATTTCGAAGAAATTTAAATTATCAAGTGCGATATGGACAATCCACACGAGTCGAACAGCATATTTTTTCTACGACCCACTTAAGAAAAAATCTAGAAAATAAAAATTTCAATAAACTGTAATATAACTTCAAATTGAAAATTTAACAATTCAATTTTATGTTTCCACTAATTTTTTTGTGGTAAGCGTACAGTTCTTGAATGTCCAATTTGTATAATGCTACGGTTTCCCTTTTTAAATATACGATGCTGTTGTAAGTAGATGTTGCCAGTCGGACTCCCTCATGAAGGGTACCGTACTATTATCTATAATAATGAATATTCTGCTAAATATTTCAAACGTCTACCTGTTGTCGTTATTAATATCAAGCAGAATAATTATTTAAAAATAAAATTAACAATTAAAAAAAACTTCTTCACGGGGAATCGAACCCGGGTCTCCCGCGTGAGAGTCTGGTTTGCTTTCTACTCGACCACCGAGGAATATGCAAATTGTTTATCTATAACGTCAGATGTATTACATAATTTTTGCCTAAAAGGAACTAAAGTTCCTACCGTTTGTCCCGCGACACGTTCTACCTTTTTTTTAATTGAATATTATAGCAGAATTATAATAAATTTATAAATTTTTCAGGATACAAGCATAGAAATATATATTTTAAATATTCAAATGTATACCCACCAAAAACTTGACAAATTTAGTTTTCCGCACTGAAATGAGTGCGGAAAAATAGTTGGGTAAATATGGAGAAAAGCCACACTTTCGTCAAACTAGTGATATCTCGATCAAAGTGATTTATAACCAAGACTTTGTGTATATGTATTTTAAAAAGGGGTTGAGTCTATTTAGATGTTTCACTCCGTATACATATAGATACGTAAATGTCACAGTTCAAATATAATCTGAGTTCGTAGAAGTTCATTGTTATAAATAAAAATAAAAATTTGTACAGATCAAAATAGATTATGTAGATTTGTTTAAAATGTGTTTTTTTATTGTACAGGGTGATGTAGAAGCTACAGTAAATAAATTACAAACAATAATGTAAAGTTTCACGTCTAAATAAACAATAATGTGAAAAAATCCTGATCATACAGGGTGGATAATATTTCACCTTTCTGAGATGATTGCAAAGGTTAACTTTCTGTTTATTAAACCGTATACAGGGTGGATCAATAAGAAGGAATTAAAAATTACCAAAACTATCGGAAATGCTCGAAATTTCGCAATTTACGTAAAGAGTTTTCTTCCATCTAACCGCGTATATAAGTTTTTCTTTTTCTACCCTTTCGTTCCATATTATAAATCTAACTTTGTCGGTCTTATGGGGTTGTTACGAATAATTTATCTTTGTTTAATACGTTGGCAGATGGGAATGGTCGTCTCTCTCGGTTTCCTTCTCTATATTTCCATTTTTCGTAAACCAGGAATCGGTGATCTAACTGAAATTATTCAAAAAAAAGTTTGCTTTTGGATTATATGCCAAAGTACTATTATATGCCACGACAGATATTGGATTATTTATTTTTTGTTGGATCTTTCTTTTTTAGATAAATATGTAATGTTTTGTGACATTTTGTACATTCCTGCTTTTTATTTTCAGATTGACCGGACCATCTAATCTCCTGTGAAAGGTAAGAAATATCAATATCAATACTGTTTTATTTACGTCCGGAGAAATAACACCGAAATATTTATGCTGATTTTAAACAATATATTAAAATGTCATTTGCAACAACTAAAAGTATATAATAGTTATTTGTATGCCAAGGACTGAAGGTGCTACTTTGTTGGACGAGTCTGAAAATTGCAAGACGAGCGAAGCGAGGCGAGCAACAGACGAGTCCAACAAAGTAGTATTTCAGCCGCGGCGTACACAACATTTTTTAGACGACGCATAAGATCCAAAACTTTTTCAAGAAAATAAATAATAGAGAATTATAAAAATTTTATTTATTGAACTTCTATAGTGGTTTCTTCTTATGTGAAACGGGGTCTAAATATAGCTTAAGCTTATTCATTTAAACGATTGTACTTAGTTTGAAATATGTGTGCCTGACGTCATCAGCCCTTTGAGACTTCTTTAATTTCAAAATGTATAACCGGAATTAACCCATCTGTAAATATTAATAAAGTTTGGTTAATATGGGAAAAAAGTGAGGTTAAAGTTTTTAATAAAATCATACGAAATGGTCTTTTGAATACACCTATCTTTAACAATATTTTTTTGAGCTACCATTAACTTTTCAAATGCATCCTTCCTTCTACTTCAGTCTAAGGTCATTGTGGCCAACGAAAGTGTTTTTTTCTGACAAGAATGACAGTTAAGGTCTTCCATTCAAAACAAAAGATTTTTGTGTGCTTTTTATCATTTCGAACATCTATATTGCTTTATTAAAATAATGAATACACACCCGAAGCTTGTATCTTGAAATTTAGAATGACTTTTTAGCTGAATACTCAACATATCGGTGGCCAATAATTCTAGGAACATTTGGCAAGTCATCATTTCATTTCTGTTATTCTGTCACTAGTTATGTCAAAGGTCAGTTATATGTTGATATTCGTTTAATTGTGAATGTCCATTTCCGATTAGATTTTTGTAGCATTTCTATTTAGTTGTATCTCTATTCTTCTAATTACTTTTTCCACTGACATCTGACATAAATAGTGTCAGATAACAGAAATGAAATGGTGACATGCCAAGATTTCCTAGAATCATTGGCCACCGATATGTTGAGTATTCAGCTAAAAAGTCATTTTAAATTTCAAGATATACGCTTCGGGAGTGTATTCATTATTTTAATAAAGCAATATAGATGTTCGCAATGATAAAAAACATGCAAAAATCTTATTTTTTGAAGGGTAGACCTTAACTGTCATTCTTGTCAGAAAAAATCACTTTTTGTTGGCCACACTGACCCTTAACTTTTGTTATTTATAGTACTTGTCATATGTCAAATCGTTTATTTGGTTAGAACCACAGAACTTAATACTATCTCTTTGTGGTTAGAACTGATTTGACAACAAACTCACATTTTTTTAAAAGCAACAAATACAACCTAATTATAGAAGAAACAATGTAACCAATACAAAACATTTTGATTTAGAAACCCAACTAATTTGATTAAATATAACTATATTTACTGATAAAAATTTTCTATCCGTAATATCTTCACATCTTCCCTGGACTAAATTTCAACCCTATTTTACCTTATCTCCATCTTGCTCTGTTCGTTTTTCACACGACCCCTCTCTCTCCAACAATTCGTTAAAGGGGATGTGTCAGACTAACGGAAAATGGAGATATTCCTATCCGGAAAACTGGGCTGGACGATATGTACACTAATAATTTATCAAATTTTTGAAATCGTACCAAGAAAAAGTATATTTCATTAGTTTTCTTTTAGTTCCTTCAAATTAGTCTCTCTTGGAGACGTTTTACATGGCAAATAATCTTGTCGCGAATTACTCTGAAATTAACCACGTAAATTTTCGTAAAAAAATATTTGAAAACAAATTTTTTGCAGTCTTAAACTTCAAAATATTATTGATTGCCTAGTTGGAGAATTTTTACGAACATTCTGAAGATGTTTCATTTCCAAGTCCAAATTTCATCGTTTGAAGATCCATATGTTTTAAAAATTGTAGATTCTGTTACTTTCTGGTCAAACCATTTCAATATAAGACTGTGACCCATTCATTCTGCACAACAGTCCAAATAATATTCCATAATTGGCAATTTCCTATATTTCCCATATTTGGTACGTCATAGTAATCCTTGAATATTTATATTTTCATACTCTGTCCAATCAGTATAGTAATTTTGTCTTAGACCAACTAGAACATGACATTTGTTCTACCCAATCGTGGACAATCAAAGACTCTTCTGGGTGACTACAACCTGTTGAGATCAAATGAATGAAGTCAAAGTAAAACTGTGCTAAGAGTTTTAAGAGGGATCCTAACGGGACATTGTCGCCTGAAAAAGATCAAAATAGTGGAGGAAGAAGAATGCAGATTTTGTAGCATGGAAGAAGAAACTTCCATCCACACACTTTCCAACTGCACAGCACTTCAGCATCCTAGAGCACAGCACCTGGGAGATTACTGGATAGAAGAGGAGATGGTGATCCTGCAAACAATTGGAATTCTGTGAAACATGGGTGGTAAAGCGACAAAACAAGAGGTCCAGGAAAATGTTGTGGTCAACAAATCATAAGAACGTTGAATCGTTACATAAATAGAAGTAGGAAGGTCGCAAGTCCCACATTACATGGACGGAACAGAACATGACAGAAACTAAGTAGAAGTAAAGGGACACAATAGATCTTTTAGGTCTCTGTCAATGTCACCCCAAACAAATTAAAGTGGGTATAAGTTTGTTTTCGAATCATTTTTCCAAAATTTTCCGGTTTTTTGTTACTTTTAATATCGTACGGGCCACGAGAAAAGCCTATTTTGTGCTTTGAATAGATGTGTTTTCAGTGAGGTATAAATTTCCTTCAAAATAATTAAAAATGAATCATCAAAACGCAACAAATACTATTATTACCATCAGTTTTCAACTTCCTCTTAAAACATTAGTCATATTACTCGACTCTATCTCTTTAATATAATATCGTTCTCGACTATCCCCTTTAGTACACACAACATAAAAAGTTGTCCGTCGGGGGCGGCTGGTGGGTAGTCGGGTGGCGCCGGGAAAGGGATCGGGGACTATTGGGTAGGGGGTAGCACTTGTCACTGGGCCGCCCGCTGCCGCCTGTTCACTAGGCGCTCGTGCGGGATCTGCCTGTACATATTCCTTCGACTCTATACAGTTTCCCGAGTTGGGGAGGTATTTGGGAGACGGTTCGACGGCCAAAGTATTACGAAAACCAATAGAAGATATATTTTTTTTAATTTGGAAATTAAATTTATTTCTATTTATGTCAAAACAGCCAAAATGGTTTGATTCTAAAATCTTTTAACTTTGTTTATGTTGAGCTACATAAAATTGAAATGGGCGAACGTAACTAATTACATGGATGATTTTAATAGGGGTCGTTGACATAGGGCTCTCGTAATTTTACATTATTGATGGCACTAGATTTATATTAATGGTCGCCAAAATGAAATTCCTGCATTGCTAAAACGGCCACGAAACGACAGCAACTCTCCTAACTGGGTTTTCTTTGAAGGGGTTGAAATTTTACGCGATTTCGTGTAGACCCAGCAAAAAAATTAATTTATATTTTTAAAGCATCTTAATTAATCTACAGCTTGTCCACGGATGGATGAGTATCCTATAAGGGAAAAATGTTTAAATATTAATTTGGTGAAAAATGTTATTCTTGATAAAAAGCTTTGCTTGTTTTGAAACCACATAAAATGAAATAAAATTCAAGTTTTTCAAAACCCAGTGGCCAGTTTTATGAAAACCTGGCTTTTTGACATTTTTTCACATATTGGCTAATATCTCGGGAACCTTAAGGTTTGCAAGGTTCTAGTCTACGCCATTCGATTCAGAATTGTATTTTCTATAAAAAAAGGAATTTTGGAAATTATGAGTCTTCGCGAATTAGTATAAGTTTCGGTGTGGATTTTCAAAACCTGTAAATTCTAAAATCCATATTTAAGGTTTTTCGATGTGGAAAATTCCTCTTTTTATAGAAAATTCAATTCTGAATCGAATGGCGTAGACTAGAACCTTGCAAACCTTAAGGTTCCCGAGATATTAGCCAATATGTAAAGAAATGTCAAAGTCAGACTCCAGGTTTTCATAAATCTGGCCATAGAATGAGACGGGTTTTGAAAAACTTGAATTTTATTCCATTTTATGGGGTTTCAGAACAAGCGAAACTTTTTATCAAGAATAACGTTTTTCACTCTTTTAATATTTAAAAAATTTTCACCTATAGGATACTCCATCCGGGACAAGCTGTATAAACATTTCGGGGTACCTTAAAATTTTCACAGGTGGTTCATTTATTTCTGTTTTCACAGTCTCCATGATTGCTATGATAATTTTTTTTATAAATCAAACACTTTTCAATAAGGAAGTACATTTTATTGGGTTTTTAAAAAAATTTCATCACAAATTTGAAATAGGGTACATGGAAACACGCTCTTGATAATCACAGTTGCTCGCAAAACGTTTTGTTTTAAATTTCATATCATATTTTAAATATTTGTTCTATTTATACAGAAAATTAATTAATTTTAGAGTACAACACTCAACTTGTACCATTTTTTAACTCTCCAATTAGAAAATTAAAGAAAATATAATAATAATAATTGCAGAGGCTACATTGACAACTACCAGTAGATATCATTTATACTGTGTGATCCATTTTGTTTGGAAGCACCCCTGTAAAGACCGCATTTCTCAACCGATTTTGATTTAATTTTTTTTGTTAGATTCAGTATTAAAAACAGTATTTTGGCACAAATTTTGATAGCCTGATTACTATTTTTAAGTCCCTCTATGTCAATTTTTCTTTGCCAAAAAAGACAAAAGTACATCAGGCATTTTTTTTTCTCAAATATAACTATACCACTGGATTCAGAATCATCACAAATGTAAACTACATAAATTATATAAAAATAATGTTTATTAACGACACTTTTTCCAAATTCATGTAGTAATAACTTTGCCGTTAATAAAAAATTTTTAATAAAATTCTGCTAATTTACATTTGTGATGATCCTGAATCCAGTGGCATAGCCATAATTGAGAAAAAAAAATGTCTAATGTACTTTTGTCTTTTTTGGCAAAGAAAAATTAACATAGAGAGCCTTGAAAATCATAAACATCAAGTTTTTGCAGCTATTAAATTGAAAATAATGATGTCAAGAAAGATGCCACCGTATAGATTTAAAAAAAAGAGTTAAAAAACAGCGAGAGCTTATTATCAAATTGTATCAAAAAACCAGTCCCAATAAAAATGCCTTCTATACACATCTATCTTGCTAGAACAAATAAAATTCAAGAGTTTCAAGATATTTCATTTCATTATAACATTTCACAATATTTTTTCTACTCTCATACTTCATTAGAATCCAAAATAGTGTATGCCTCTCGTATCATCATCAAATACTCATTGACAATATATTACACTATCTTATCCTGAAATCAAAATGAAATATCTGGAAACATACTATATCCAATTACAATTTCAAATAAAATTAAATGTATAATACAAAAATATTCGTTTATATATATACAGGATACTTTTTATTAAATTTAAGTTCTACTTGGACTAGTAATATAGTCAAGTACAATTAGGTTTATGTTAGAAACATATTTTATTGCTCATAAACCTTTGGCGAATAAAAAGATGAGGGCTAAGTACAAAAAATGGTTGATCAAAATGCACTATCACATTACCAGAGATTTATTTATACTTTCCGGTTTTATCCAGAATATCTCACTGAATTAGTGTTTGAAAAAGGCATCTGCATTGAGTAGATATGTTAACAAAAATAAAAAATTATAAAGTGGATTAGAATATGCTTTAAATGGGACATACTTTATATATTTTCTATTAAATTTTCTACTCAAAATGTGACAATTTGTTAAAAATATTTTATAAAAAAATGTTTCGAACAACTTTTCGGTTGTAGGCAGTGCACATTATAAGAAATATCCTACTGAATGTTTCAGTTTGTTAAAGCCCTTGAAAATTGAAAAATATATAATAAACTATTAAAAACAATAAATAATACAATTCAATAATTTTATTATATTAAGTAATAAAATTATATTTTCAGTACTTATAAATAATCTACATGCAGAGAAAATACACAAAGTATACAATTTATTCAATTGAATTACACTTGTTTGTTTAAATTAAGCAAAAATACTTATTATTAAAAAGTATTCATTGAAAAAAATCAAAACAATTCATTGTAATTTTTGCATAACAAATATCACATTTGCACAAAACTGTGTTATAAGGTCAATTTTACAAAGGTATATCTTTAAGCCTTCATTTTTTGACAAGAATGACAGTTAAGGCATTGAAGTTTTGAAAATATATTATAAGAACAATCAAATTTTATAAAAACTACGTTAAAAATTGACCAAAAAAAATTTTTTTCAGCATAAGCTTAGTATGCAATTTTTGTATTTTCTCTATGTATTTACAATGGTTACTTTTGTACAAAACAAATATATAAATGAAAAATCCTCAAACGCATTATTACCTGACGTCACAAGTCATTGTCCTCGGCAATAGAGTCACTGCACCCTGCAATATGGACTGCATACCACTCCGCTGTATTAGTGCAGTTTTTAAATGAAATTCACCGTGCGTCCATGCTAGATTCGGACTGCGATCCATGATCCGAGGAACTACTACTAGATATAGTTTCAGACGTTTTAATTTTTGGTTTATACTCTGTAATAACAACAGTAACACTGTTCACTGTAACTTCCCTTGTTTGAGCACTGCTCCTATCAATATTTTTCAAACGGGGTGGATGACGACGCTTTTTAAGAGATTTCTTATCTTTTTTCTCCTTTTTTTGGTTGCTGGAAGCTGGTAAAAACTGACTGGCTACCTGTTGGGCAACTAATTGAGGATTTATTCTAGGTTTTCTAGTCGAGGTTCCTTTTCTAACATCACACATCAAACATTTAAAAGCTTCAGCCGTATTTCTAAACGTACACACACTACAATCCCAGAAATTATCTTCCAACACTTTCGCAGAACGTTTTGCTCTGCGTATAGGGCTTTTTTTATTATCCATGTTAAGATAAACCACACAAATCACTTATTTTCATACCAATTGACAACTGCTTCTTGCTGATGGCGCCATGTTTGTTTGTGCTGTCATTTTATCTGCAGCGTTGTCACTGTTAGTGAAAACAAATTCATAGAACTGAAGAATGACTTTTTGTATACCTTGAATTAACACTGTTGAGATAATAAAAGATGAAAACTTATTTTAGAAGTTCACCGTTATCAAAATATTTCATTCTATTGCAATAGGACACCGCTTCTAATCGTTTTAGCACAAATATTTGAATCGGCCCAAAAGAATTTAATAATGGAAAACCGGCAACGATATGTATTGCGGGTTGCGTCATGTTTCATTTTATTAATCTATACAGGGGTGTAGCACAATTTTTTTTTTATTCTTGTGATAATCAGTAACTGATTAAAAATTATATCTTATTACTTATACAGGAAGATCGTAGTATAATTTATTATTAAATTTATCGGCTCTTGGTGAGTATACTGGCAGATTTGAATTCGGTTTTCAAAATTAAACTGATAGACTTGAATAAAACCAATCTTTAGTAGCCGCGCTACTGAAGTATCTGCGACAAAATATCCCAGCTGGCGTACTACGCCGATCGCTTGGCGTTTGTTGTAGAGCATGTCAGTGGTGTAAATAACGTGAGCGTTTCGTGGCGACAAAATATGGCGCATAACCTCAAATATTCAGATGCACAACAAATGGACATACTTCGAAAGATGAACGCTGCTGATTTAATACAAGAGGTAGAAAAATATCCGCTTCTTTATGACAATAAATACCCCAATCACACTCAACAAACGTCTGAAAAGAAGAAAAAGACATGGGAACTTATAGCTGAGAAAATGTGTGGGGAACGTTGGGAAAATTGCGACGAAGTAGAACGGGAAACTATAGGTAAATAATTTTCTATTAAACTGAAAATATATTTTTAAATTGATCGTTAAAGTTGTCGCTGCTCTCAAAGATGCCAACCAGCCTTTACTATTTTAAACTCCAGGCTTATATCTGCATCTTAAATAGACGTGGTTTGTGGTTCGCCTTTGAATCCGACAAATAAATTCAACACTGTTGCCGGCTGTGCGTAAAAGTCTAATTTTATCATATAAATTTCTTTCAGCCAAAGAAATTCAGTTCAAATGGAAAAATCTTAAGGACAATTTTATGAGAATATTAAAAAAAGAAAAGGACGACGAAGATAATGGGATACTTTTAAAAAGAAAGAAATACGTTTATTACGACTTGTTGAATTTTCTTCGACCTTACGCCCCTTTTACAAAAAAGTAAGGTTTCTAGTTTTTTTTATTACTTTGATTTTAGTTATCTTTTAATTCCAGAAATGTGGATGTAAAAGAAGAAGTGGACTTGGGTGGAAAGTAAGTAGATAATATTTTTCAAGCTTCTTTTTTATACAGGGATTGTCTTTTATTAAGAATATTATAACAAAATTTGATGTGTAATGCTAGAATTAGTTTTGCAGTTGAAGGTTTAAAACTATTTTAGGAATGCTTCAAATATAATATACATTAACGAAACAAAAGATGAAATAGAAGAAGAAACAGTATTACAAATAACCTCACCCTCTCCTATAGCCCCAAAACCTTTGAAAGTCCCTCCTTCCATTACCCCAATGCCTTCTTTTGGTACTCTACAGCCTGTTCAGTTGATTCAGCTGCAACCAAATGCCTTGCCAAAAAATAATACTACGGACGAAGTAGCCGAATCGGCCAATCAGAAGTTAGTGCAAGTTCTCGAACAGTTCGTGCATGCACAAGACGATGAAAAAACCGATGATCCAATGGAAAATAAGAAATTTTTATTGTCTTTGGTCCCTTTTATGCGAAAACTGCCCGATGATGTAAATTTAGAAGTCCGGCTTCAGTTAATGAGCGTTCTGCAGTGTTATGGAGGGAAGGATTCGTCTTGAATTTAAATATTTCTTATTTCTTTTTTGTAATATAAACGTTAAATTGTAAAAAATAATAAAGTATTATGTTATGTTGTTTTTGAATTGAAACCTTGAAATTTTAATTTAAAATTTTAAGAAAATACGGAAAATTTTCACTAAATAATGAAGGACATATTGGTAAATATTAATAGAGGTGTGAGATTCCGTTAAAAAATAACTGTTATTGGTTTGTAAGGAGAAAAAACATGCTTATGTTTGAAGGCTGTTTTGTTCCTTGTCAAGCCGATCCCTGTTAGTCCAGTAACTGAACACCTGAAAATATCGAAAGGAAGGGGGGGGGGGGAAATGGCCCCCTAAACCCTGGAAAACGGGTTTCTCGCTAATAACTGGCTCAATATGCGAATTAGAGAATTTTTCTTCAGATAAAAAATGAAGATCGTCTTATTATCTACAAAAATGGTCCCTATCATTTTTTTTCGAAAATTCGATTGTTAGATTTTGAGACTATTTCATTAATTTGTTCATATTTTTTTAAAAATAGTCTTTTATCTTAGTTTTTTTTACAATGGAACCTTAGGAGGTCTGGAATGATCTCAGAAAATTTGTTTCAAAATGTTTCTTGCGTTTTGATAAAAAATTGACAGTCGAACTGTAAATCTCATCCTTTTCACATTCTTCGATTATCATACCCTTGTGAAATGTCCATTTGGACAAATTAAATGTAAATTCAAAAATTCACTGTAGTCCTTTTGGCATTGTGCCATCACTTTTTAAAAAAATTCTTTTATATTACTTCATTTATATAATTTCCAATGTTCCTCCCTTTTCTTTTCTTTCCTTACCATATTAAGTACAATTTTTTAAAATATTTTAATATAATTATGTATTAGCATACTGAGAATTTTTAACTTTTGGCAACAACTCGACTTTCCTTGTATTGTATGTTTCACACAGGTAACTACAATTTTAATTTTGACTACCCACTAATATAACTTGTTATTATTAAACCTTTATTTGAAAACAATTTCATATCCTTTTTGTATTTTTAGTTGTATATCTCAACAATTTCTCAAATGTAATTTTAACAATCGTAATATTCTCAATTTGTACTCTCAATTATTAAGTGTACCATTTCTTTCTATTGTAGCCTGATGATGGTAATAATGTACAGAAACTATAGTATGTACAAAAAGTACGAGGAGTAATAAACCCTAATTAAGTATGAAATTTTTGATAAATCTCTTACTTTAAATTACATTTCTTCCGT
>CAJUYH010009280.1:0-14029 GCA_910591685.1 Galerucella tenella
CTACAGTTCTTATATTGTCCATTAGTTATGGGACACCCTGTATATAAGTAATTTGCTAAAATGATTATGTGCTATGACAAAAAAATGCCATCTTAAGGCTGACACTTCCCTCTTCAAAATGTTCTATTACAATTATTTATATATTACATTATAACTGTACAATAGTTTATAATGTATTCCGCCGCGCCTCAGAAAATAGAGCCGCGCGGATGCGGAACACATGCTTAGTTTACCGAATTCTTTCCGGACAAACTATTGCTCGGACGAAAGAAATGCAGGACACCTTTTTTGTTGCAAAACACTCTCCCTACGCGGTGGTATTTTTTATTTCTCTCCACCCTCCTCCCAGCGCGAAATATTAAAGAATTGCGAAAAAAAAGTTTTGTGATTTTTTTTTTCTAATTTGGGAAATCGATAGACTGGTTAACTTTTTTTTATATTAATCTACATACTTGAAGTAACTCATGAAGAAAAAATCAGCCGTATTGCTAATTACTTGTACTTGTTATCCCTATCGTCTGGCCTAATATTTTGGACGAAATCCTCAATCCGTTTCACTATTGAAAAGTTTATGGAATGCTAGAGATGGTGATTTTTTAATGTTTTATGTTGCTTAAAAAAAGAAATAATTTGAATGGGTCGGCATAAATTGAAAATATACTTTCAATTGAACATATAACGGCTGTTTTTACGACTTTTAAAGTCGGTGTATATTCAAAAATATCCATCTAAATGCATGAGTCGTTCATTATACGTATAAAACTCCGCCCTCTCGGTTAGATATTCAACTGAGGTCCTGCTGCTTTGTGAATAATCATTTTCAACTCATATTAATATTTAGTTTGGGAAGCTTGAATTCCTCATCATAAGATTATTTCTATTCAAATTCCTTGCGGTTATATCAGTGGTGGAGGAAATGTAAACTTTGTTAGTTTGTAACTGCAATCAAGGTTTATTTACAAGTGGGTTGAATTATCTTCATGTGTGTTTAATGTTTAAGATTGTTAATAGCCCTTTTTATACAAGAGATATCTAATCAGTACAAGGTAGATAGCAGGCAAATACCCTGAAAATGGTCTACAAGTGATGTTGTCCCTTCTATAGTTACAAACCAGAATGTTTGGTTATATTAGGTAGATAACTCAAAAGGGTTATCCAATGTCTGTCGGGGCACATAGCCCGAGAACTAGTTGTTGCTACTCTGTTCCTTAAAGAGAGATTTTGAAAAGGTTTTACGGCGTTATAATATTATTATCCTATTATCTTTGACATCTACTGAAATCTTATTCATTTTGATATACTGATTTAAGTGTTTTGACGTGCTCATTCTGTGGGACCTTTGTCAAAACTTTTAAAGCAGGTTTTACACTGACTCATACAATATCCATGGAGTACCTTAGAGTGCTTTCAGACGAGACACTATGTGGCCGGCTACTAGTGTCCGAAAAGAATCCCGCGGCTGAAAATACAATAATATAAATAGACGCATTCACACGAGACTCAGATGAGGAATACGTGTATGTAATGTATTTTTCCTACGACCATATAGGAAATAAACATAATATATCGCACTCTCCACTCTGGCGGAAAGCTTCTCATATCATCATAGTGACGCGAACCGTGCGCTATGATACCACCCTAGTGTGATATCATATCGCACGGTTCGCATGAATTCGATTAACGTGGTTTTCTTATTTAAAGGACCCCGCGCTTTTCTTATGACAAAGTGGCGTTCCGTCAAATGTTGTAAATCTTGGATATGATGTTGTACTCGACTTCTTGACCAAGAGTGTACATGGGACCAATTCAATCCTATGACTAGTTTCCGATATACAGGGTATTAAAGTTGAAAAATCTTTGTTTTTCGTGACCACGTAATTTTATTATTAAAGAATAAATATGCATTTTTAATTGATAGTACCATTGATATGTTCTAGTTTATCGTAAACTTACACATAAATAGTTCAAAATGTCAACATATACAGGGTGGGACTCAATTATACAATGACGAATTTTTGGAATTCTAAGAAATTCGTATATTGAATGAAAACAAGGTCAAAATAAAAAGTTACTTCCTATTCAATGTTCTGGTATCAAATATACTAGTTCTAGAGGTATTCCATACAGGGTGATTCTTAATGCAACCTGAAATTACTTTTTTCGATATGAAATAAATAAGTTACAATGTATTTTTAAATTAATTTTTGATGTTTAAAACGTATTGGTAACTAGATATTAGTACTTTTCTTTAAATACTGGGTGATTTGCACTTACATCTTGTTATTAAACCTACAAAAATGAGAGAAAATATACTTTTTCTGAATCACCCTGTATTTTATAATTAGATCCGTCAAAATGTTTAATTTATTTTGTTTTGTAATGAGCTTAAAATATTAAATGAACTGATAAGATTTCATAATCTTACTATGACCAGTTTTTCAGAAACAGGGTCCCGAGGGTAGAGTACTCAACAGAATAGGGATAGTGAACAAAACTATAATCACATTTTTATTTATGGATACATACCGAAGTGTACCGAACCATTTATAAAAAGATGAATAAATTACAAGTATTTAATCATCCTGTAGGCATGTACTACAGTAAATTAATAATAATAAAAGTTTCATTTTAAAAAAAATTAGAGAAATATTCTTCATTGCCTACAGTTTTGGCATTTTGACTTTAGTTTTATGGTCTAGTTTCGATATGTCTGCTTAGTGTATTTGTTATTTCGTTCCCAGTATCGAATTTTTATTTTATTTGTTCCTGTCTGAATGGATAGACGAGCCATAAACTTGTCCAATGATGAAATTGAACCTCTTCTATCATGAGTGTAGTTCTGTTTCGTTCCACAAAGTAAAATGGTCCAACCGATTCCTGAATATCCTTTGTTGCCGATGACCTTCAATAATATCCATAGCATCTTCTTCATCGTCGGTTGAAAGTTCCTCAAAAATATCTTGGATATCGTTTGTTAACATTGCAAAATTCAAAGAAAACAAAGTAAAAGCATTAAAAATATTCACAATATAATTAATTGAGGTTATAAATGCCAAATTGTTGACAGAACCGACAGAGCAGAGCAATTATCAAATCATGAAAACCTGGTTTTTCTATAAAGTTAACTTTAATCGATACCTCTTCCACCCTCAGGACCCTGTTTCTGAAAAACTGGCCATAGTAAGATTATGAAATCTTCTCAGCTCATTTACTATTTTAAGCTTATTACAAAACAAAATAAATTAAACACTTTGACGTATCTGATTATAAAATACAGGGTGATTCAGAAAAAGTGTATTTTCTCTAATTTTATTCGGTTTAATAACAAGATGTATGTGCAAATCACCCTGTATTTCAAGAAAAGTACTAATATCTAGGTAACCAATACGTTTTAAACATCAAAATCCACTTTTAAAATACATGTTGTATTTATTTCATATAGAAAAAAAATAATTTCGGGTTGCATTAAGAATCACCCTGTATGGAATACCTCTAGAACTAGTATATTTGATGCCAGAATTTTTATTTCTGACCTTGTTTTCATTTAATATAAGAATTTCTTAGAATTCCAAAAATTCGTCCTTGTATAATTGAGTCCCACCCTGTATATGATGACATTTTGAACTATTTATGTGTAAGTTTACGATAAACTATAACATATCAATGGTACTATCAATTAAAAATGCAGATTTATTTGTTAATAATAAAATTACGTGGTCACGAAAAACAAAGATTTTTCAACTTCAATACCCTGTATATCGGAAACTAGTCATAGGATTGAATTGGTCCCATGGACCCTTTAGGTCAAGAAGTCGAGTACAACATCATATCCAAAATTTATAACATTTGACGGAACGCCACTTTGTCATAAGAAAAGCGCGGGGTCCTTTACCCACGTAATAACTACAAATATAGCACAAAACACAAAATCTGTTCAAAAGTTATTAGGATTCGTCAAATTTTGGGATAAAAAAAACAACTAGGTACGGCCGAAAATCGAATCGCGGTCTACTCCAGCATTCTCCGAATTGTCATGACGCGGATAGCTGTCAACTGTTCTAATTTTGGGTATATCTATATTATAGCTGTAGGAATTGAAAAAAAAAATCAAATTATAAAGAATTAAAATGTCTTCTGCGTTATTTTGAAAATATTTTCTACAAACTGATTATTTTAAAAATAATCATATGTTGTAGGTAGGTACAGTTATTGATGTTTTCAAATAAATAAAACCATCATATTTCGTAAATTTATCACTTGATCGTAAAAAATATATACTAATTATAAAAGTGAGAAATATTAAAGTAGGCTTCTGTCAAAATTCTCAAATTATAACAAAAAAAAAATAGAAATAGTTTTTGTGAAGTGTGAGTGAAATATTTATTACATAAAAGTGTGAACAAATTATAATTGTGAGATAAACTAAAAATAAAAAGTGTTAGTCTCGGTTTTTTATTATAATGGAAGTTGATACTGATAGTAACGAAAAACCTAAGGTACTTTTTAAATATTCAAGGCCGTAGGAAAAATAGTCTACATAACTAGTTGCAAAGTGAATTTCACTCATTTGATTTCCGCACTCACCGATGTCAACATTATTTAAAAGAAAAACATTACATTAAACAATATTTGTTACAACTATCGCATGGTCGTAGGAAAAATAGTGTATATCACTAGTGCGAAAGTGATTTTTCATACTCGTGGGAGTTTCTCACTCGGCTTGAGCCTCATGAGACAATACTTAACACTAGTGTCAAAAATGTCACTCTCCGCACTCGTTGTGAGTGTGAGTGTGTGTGTGAGTTTTGGGGTGACATTCACTGAGACCTAAAAGATCTATTGTGCCCCCTTACTTCTACTCAGTTTCTGAGGAGAGTCTCAGAAACTAGTAGTTCCTTCAGTCCTATTTCCCGGAGGAATTTTAGGATGTCTGCAGGCTTCAACTTAGGCAAATGTTCCTCTTCTATCCAGTAATCCCCCAGGTGCTGTGCTCTAGGATTCTGGAGTGCTGTGCAGTTGGAAAGTATATGGATGGAGGTTTCTTCTTCCATTCCACAAAATCTGCATTCTTCTTCCTCCACTATTTTGAGTGCCCATTCAGGCGACAATGTCCCGTTAGGATCCCTGTTAAAACTCTTAGCGCAGTTTTACTTTGACTTATGCATTCTTTTGATCTCAACAGGTTGTAGTCACCCAGAAGAGTCTTTGATTGTATAAGCCCTACTAGATCTTTCCAATGGTCAGATCTTCTCTTTTTCTCGGCTTTACTCATTTCTTCCAATATTACATTGGGGCTGATTACGCAAGAGGGTTCGGGCCCCCAGAAAGGTATTTCAGTCCCCCTCTTTGCTAGTTCATCTGCTATTTCATTTCCTTCTATTCCAGTGTGTCCTGGAATCCATAGTAAGGTGACTATGTTGTTCTCGCCTAGTTCATTGAGTTTGTCTTGGCATTCCCACACCATTTTGGAACTGATTACACAAGAGCTCAGTGCCTTAATGGCTGCTTGACTATCCGACATTATGATAATCCTTTGTCTTCTGTATCCTTTATCAATATTTAACTGGGCGCACTTTCTTATGGCGTGGATTTCCGCTTGAAAGATACTTGGGTTATTTCCCAAGCATTCAGAGTGTTTGGTTCCTGGCCCGAACACTCCTATCCCAGTTCCTTCTATTGCTTTTGAGCCGTCTGTGTACCATTGAATGGCATTCTTTCCAAGTCTGGTGATGGTATTTGGATTCCATTCCTTCTTGTTGCTCATTTCCGTAGCGAATTTCTTTGAAAAGTTATATTTTTTCATCATACCGTCTTGTGGCATGTCCCACTCCTATCCCAGGTTGTCTGATTTCTAAGAAGTGAGGAGGTGTTTTTTTTTAATGATTCCCTCTCTACTCAGTCTGTATCTTGTTCTTTCTGCATTACTTTCCACCACCATATGTAAAGGGGTGAGGTTGAGAATCACTTCCATGGCTGCCGTTGGGCATGTTCTCATTGCTCCTGTAATGCATATACAAGCTAGTCTTTGAATTTTGGAGAGGTTTTCTCTCGTCGTCAATAGGCTAGTTCTATTACACCAGGCAATGGCTCCATAAGTGATGATTGGTCTCACTATGGCAGTGTACATCCAGCTTAGGATTTTTGGGTTACAGCCCCAGTTTGCTCCTGCCAGATTTCTGCACACCATTATAGCCATTTTTGCCTTGTATGTAATCTCCTTTTCGTGTTTGTTCCACAGGAACTGTCTAAAGTTGAACCTAGATACTTGACTTCTTGTCTCCATTCAATCTCGTTCCCATCAAGTTTTATGGTTTTGAGGTTGAGTTTTCTTTTCTCAGTGAAGGCTCGTTACGTAATATACTATTTCTACGACCGTGCGTGTCAACCCATTTTCCCGGACGCATTTTACTTTTGAAAATGTCACTTACCCGCACCAGTGTTATGCAAATTTTGACCTCATCAGATAGTTTTTTACTTCGGAAGTTATAACTATTGTTACAAGAGGTAAATAAATATTTACGAAATAGTCCATCAAATAAAATCTACATCTTTTCTAGCCTTTTGTTGCATTTTTAATTTTTCGAAAATATAAAATAATGAAGATATTTCGATATAACTCTGTACATTCTTTAAAGTAGTGTCACAAAACAACTATCAAGCCACCCGGGTTTGATATGAGAAAAATATATCAGATAAAATTATTTCATCTACAAATGACTTAAAACCGTTGCCGTCACCTTCATTGTCATCTTCATGTGACCTGCAACCGATGCCATCCTCATAGTCGTTATAATAATTGATAGTTTTTGGTTAAATTTTTGTATATGTATGCTGGAATGAAATAACTTTTGAAAAATGGGTTGATATACTTTTTTGTATATGGGGTCTTAAAAAAAATAGTGTTCCTAACTCATGCGTAAAGTGTCTTTCCCGCCCTTGACCGCTTGCCCGAACTCCGCTCTGCGTCGTTCGGGTCAACTGCAGTCGCGTGCGGGAAAGTATCACTTTCTGCACTTGTTAGGAAAATAACTATTTCATCTGCGCGATTCTTTTCAGACACTAGTAGCCGGCCACAAAGTGTCTGAAAGCGCTCTTACAGATCTTTCCACTATCTTTTGTACATAGACAAGTCTTTTTAGTTACATACGCCTATGTAACTTAATATGAAAAGAAGTATGGAAATTTATTTATACCTTTGTGAATACATTATGCATAAAAAATACGGTCGCTCTGAAGTTTGACATCAATTGAGGATTCACGAAATTTACATCAACAGTGACTTTTAGGATCCCATGTTTGCTAATATTATTTGATGCAACATCAAAATATGCCAGCCTAAATATTTCATTCATTTTTGGTAGTAAGTGACGGGGAAAGGTCAATAATCTACGGGCGGGTTTATCAATAACTGGTTGAATTTGGTAGCCCTCAGCGATCTCTAGCCACTAGCCATTCTCGGTTACATAAGAAAGTGTTTACCAATGCACCACAGGACTGGAAGGTAGTTAACTAGATACTAAGTAGTGTATAATTCTTTCCACGATCTAAGAAGCTGACCTGTGCTGGGATGGGATGATGACGTCACTTCTTCCACATAAACTGAAGAAGAACAGGATCTGTAATCTTTGATATGGCGCTGGTTTTGACAACAAGTTCGCGAATACGACTGCAACTTCAATTGGGTTCTTACGTGGAAACGGAGAATACTGCATGGTTGCCTACTCAAGGCCCATCCCCAATCAATTTAGTGGTGAGGTGGTACTTCGGCACGCGTGCTGGGACAATTACGTTTAAACGTAAGTATCCTCGATTCAATTTCGTGCTGACATGCGCTGATTTGGAAGTGCCAGCTCGCAAGCTGTAAGATTTTTCGGTGCGTGCCGAATTGTGTCATGCGCATTTAATCATGGGAGAAATAATTTAGGTACCCTAACCCTATTTTATTCTATCATCTTTGTAAACAAACATATATTATTTTCTAATATCGTAATCATATTAATTTGTTGTTTTTGATCAGTAGTAACTACTTTTATTTACAAGAGTTGAACTTTTTAATTACCTCGTTATTTTAAAATAACAATGAAAATGCGCATGTGCGATAACATTCGGGCAGACTGAATTGACAGGATTGAGGATGGGTATCCGTTTTGCAGCAGGCGTGCTGAAGTGCCACTTCGCTAGCAGATTAATTGAGGATGTAGCTTTAATCAGAGTAACACGTAGCAGGGTTCTTGCTAGGCCTTATTTAAAGATCTCAAATTTTTTCGAAATTAGATAACAGTTGTGATTTCACATTTCTGGGAATCAAATTGGATGTAACCGCATGATCTAATTGTGTCCGTAATAATAATATGGCCCGTTAAATGGGCAATAAATTATTTTCTTCCCCAGTATAAGTTTTCAAGCAAATATCGCATTTTTATCACCTCAACCCTATAAATTCACCGAACATATTCAAAATGAACAGCCCTTTTACTCAACAAAACCCATCAGCAGCGTTGTAAAAGAGTTTTATTATTATTTTTCGTTTCGTCCAGCGTTTTCTAAAAAACGTTTTATAGCTACCGTGCCCGTAAACTCTAGTTCGTTGTGATATAAACTACATGTCAGCCGTTTCTTGGAACATTAAAGTAAATCCCAAATAGAAAAGATGCCAGAAAAAGAGAGAAACTTCAATTAAAGTTTCACAAGTAATACAACAAGATTCGTTTCTCGCACTTGTTGTTTGTCCATGAGCGGGGCAAAACAAACAGTCATTAGTACTTTCATTGCGGGCCTTACAAAACAAATAAAAAGGAAACGGATCTGTATCTAATGAGAGTTTCACGTCACGCCGGCTACTATTCGGTCCATTCTATTTATTCCATTTCGTTCCATTCCGAACTGAAACGTTGGAGAAAAGTTCCGAAGTTTCCATTCACTTGCACCAATCAAATTAAATTTTATTCTTATACAGAGTAGCCCAAAAGTCTGGAAACGGCCAGTTATCTCGTAAATTGCTAGTCCCAATTGTACAAAATTTGGGGTACACCCATTTTGTGATCAGTAGATTCCAGATTTGATATTTGCAATGCTGCCAGATTTGCTGGTGCTTTTATATTATTAGTCACTTTAATTTTTTCAAATCCATCATCCTGTATATTCGGTCAATATCTGAATATCCAATTCAATACGAGTTCACCCATAGGCAACATTTACTATTTTATTTAGAATAGAAGGTATTAAATACATAAGACAGTGCAAAATATGTAGATTTGAAGGAATTTCAAGGTTTAAATGTAGAATGCTGTGATTTTGTTAACTGGGCAATTCTTTATCGAGAGAAATTTATTGTCAGATAAATATGAACTTCTACTTAGGAATGAAATTGTACCTACACCGGTAAAACTTGTTTAGAGCCAATTTTAATCAGATTATTTTGGTGTGAATGTTCGGCGTTATTTAGATGAGATATTTCCCGGACGATGGATTGGTATACTTTGGCAAGTTTATCTGAAGCCGTGCCGTTGCCGTTGCCACGTTTAAGTATGAAAAAACTAAAGTGCCAATTATGTAGTGGTGATAATTAGAAAAGGGACTTTTTATTATTAACAATATCAACAATATGATTAAACGTTAATTATTCAATGTGCTTGTTTCCTTGAATTTTTTCTAATAACATTATTTTATTATTCATGAATATTAAAAGATGAGCACATTTCCAAATTTTTTACGGAATGCTCCAAGCTCTGGCAGCGTGGTACGAAAAACATAATTACCAAACACTACGAATTACATAATTGGTGATTTTTATCAAAAGATGACTTCTTATTGGCAAGCGCGTGCGTGTGTTCTCCCCTCTCACTTCGTCAATTGACTGATATTGATTTATCCAGTGGCGTTGGTATTGTCAGTTACCTTTGTTTTTCAATTTTACTTGGTAAAATAGGTACCGTACGCCTTTTTTACGTTCATGACATATATGCCTCGCCTCTTACTGATGCCCCGTAGTTTCAGATAATCTTGCCAAATTATAGACATGGTAGAATTGAATCCTCCTCGTTCACCTGAATTCATTCCTAAAGATTATTTTTATTGGGGAAACTTTTACTATTAGGCGTTGCCAGACTTATGTTTCATGTATTTTAGACCTTCCAGACTACATAAAATCATAACTGTCACATATGGTTGAACGCGTATTAAATAGGAGATTCCAAGAATGACCGAATTTACAGGGTAGGTAATTAATTTGAAAAACAAAAATTACTAATGATATAAGATAAACGGCAAATCTGGCAACATTGAATGTACATTTTAAACGTGAAGTTTCACAGTCGCCTTTGTTATTCTTCCGGTTGCTATGCCGTATCGTATAACCAGGGACTTGGTGTCGAATTCGCAAAACTCGTTATAAGTGGAGGTGGTTAACTGTGAATCGAAGCCATCTGTCTTTTCGATTTGAGTGATCGACTAGAACAGAGGTTAGCATTTCAACCGCTGTGGGATATATCTGTTAATATCACCTTAAATTCTCAACATCAAGATTTGTTATTAATTATGATATTCCTACAGCGGTTGGCCTCATAATTCTTTTTTTAACAAAAATTCGTTAAAAAGAAAAGAGAAAAAGGTATCTTGGAATTGATACATTCATAACGATCTTATGGTTTCCAATACCCAGATATTCATGATTTAGAAGATATACTCTAATACTTAAGAGCTGATGGATTGCGAGGAATACCTAAAAGCTGATTGAATCAGTATTATTTTGGCCTGATACCCAGGAAAGCAGGGATGGTCTCCAACTGAAGTTTTAATACAGATAAGCACCTTTCTCTTCCAAAAGAAGTTTTCACAGTGGTCAACCTTTCAAGTTGAAAGGGCTTCACCCAGTTTAATTCTTAGTTATTATAATCTGTAAACCTAAGGGCCTCACCCATTGAGATTGTTGATTATATTTTTTTTTGTTCTACTCTTCAAGTAACTTATATTTTAACATAATCTTATATTTTTACTACTAAGGAACTGATTAAATCACAATCTATTGTTATTGTTTAACTTGTATGAATTTTATTTCAACTTCCTTCCTACTTCCTTCCTTCCTACTGAATTTATAGACACAACCTCAAGTTATCATATAGTGAATTATAAAGTGAATGCTTAAATAACAGGACAGAACTTTATTGATAGTTTCGGGGTTAACCTATTCTTTTTGAAAAAGTGAAAAAACCACGTGGCGCTCAACTTTATTAACTACCTTTCTTTTAAGCTACAGTTCTGTTTTTTTAAGTACGGTGAAAGCCACCCCTGAGAATTCGGCATGTCGTTTATTTTATTTGCTATTTTGACATATAGCTAACCTTAAATTTAATAAATAAGATCATCAGGATTGTATTTAGCCAAATTCGAAAAGGCTATGCAATTAATAATTACCAGCTTCTTTTTATAACTGAAAATACTTGAGAACTTTCGAAATACTGATGTTTTTCCGTGTATTGATGCATATTTTTGTATTATTTATAGAAATAAAACAATAAGATTTCATAAATAATAATAGAACGTAAGCAACAAAGTACACACCTGACAAGAACTGTCAGTGTGACAGTAGAAAAAGACGTGAGACACATTGCCGCTACGAAAGTTACGCCTTCATAGTATTTTAACCTCGCGATTGATAGGTTGCGCTGGCGCGTAATCTAAACATCAACAAATCAAATTTTTGTAAGTCAAAGATTGGGGTTAACGTTTGTAAAACATTTAAACGGTTCATTATTGTGATATTTTGATAAGGATTAATCACAGATCTGGCTTTTTTTCCATTTCTATCTATGTAATGTGATAGAAGGAGATTAACAATCGATGACGCACACCAAGAAGGGTATTATTTCAACTATACCTATATGTGAACTAAATAAAATGTATATGTACATTTCCCGTTCCTTCACGTTTTGGTAAATAAATACCTACTCTTACCTTCATGTTTTAAGAAAAGTTGGAATACAAATAAATTAAAATAGTTATTGCAGTGAAAAGATATTCATAGTAAATATATTTCTTTCTCTTATTATTTTTCAAGTTTGATTTCGAACAAGAAATGTTCATCACACTGCTTTAGTGATGAATGCATTGTAATGCACACTAGGTTATTCAAGAAGGGGAGGGGAATGTAATCATTGGATTAGCCGTTCCTCTTCTTGAGTCACTTGATATGCGTGTTACAAAGTATTGGATAGTTTCCAAAAATGGGAAGGGTGAATGCATTCAATACTTTGTAAATCGCATATCAAGTTAATTAAGAAAGGGGAGGGCAATTCCAGTGATCATATTCCTCTTCCCTTCTTGAATAACTTAATGTTCATAACAACGTATTGGATATCTTAAGGAGAAGGGTGAATCCAATTATCATATTTCAGCAGCATATTATATTTGTGAAAACAACAGATTTGTCATTCGATTACCACAAAATTGCAGTATTTACACAGGAGAGACAGTTGCTATATTAGAAGCTCTTAAATTATGCATAGAAAACGATAGTTGTTTATTTTTAATAATCTCTGATTCTTTAAGCGCACTGTCAAATTTGAAGGAATTGTATCCAACACATCCCATTCAACAACAAATTAGGACAAAACTGTATGAATTACCACAAAATGGTTAAAATATATCCTTACTATGGGTACCGTCACATATGTCAATATCAGGAAATGAAGAAGTTGACCGCATAGCTTGTCAATATCCAACTATCAATGCACCTATGCTAGAAAAATATCCACATATAGATTACAAATCCACAATCAAAACGTTGATAGATCAACATTGGCAGTCTATTTGGCATAAAACAAATGACAAATTAAAAGGAATCAATCCACAAGTTACAACAGTACTCCCTACTTCCTACCAAAGAAGAGACCAAGTTATACTGAATAGACTGAGTATCGGGTACACACACTCAACACACCAACACCTCATGAAAAATGAACCCGCACCCACCTGTCAAAATTGTCACACAGTGATCACAGTGAAACACATCTCACTGAATGTCCAATGTATGACACAGCAAGAAAAACTTACAAATTAAGATCCAACCTAAAAAGTATACTTTCATTAAATGAAAATGAAGTCCTTGGCTATCTAAAAGACTTCAAACCAAAATCAGAAATTTAGAAAAACTGCTATAATTATTTATATCTTTTATTCTTATATGTACAATGAAATTGTAAAATTGTAACTATTAATAAAGACAACTTTTAAGCCTGGTCGTCAAAAATCCACATAACTCAAGGAAAAAAAAAGTGTAATAATCCACTTCCTACAGCAAGCTTTTATCGACCAAAAGTATCTATATTCTCATCAACGACTGAATAGCTTCCTATCAATTCAGGTCATCAGATCATTTCAGTATTCAAAATTGACATATTTTATTCAGTAGGTACACTTTAGAGGAAGTTGAGCTCTTACGAAATACGTCCTATCCGCTTTCGGGAGTACTAATACTCAAGAAAATGGCAAAGTCTTTGACCTAATTTATAAATGTTGCTGGAACTAGCTTTAGATAGGGTTGGAGGTTAATCGAATCAGTGGTAAATATATCCTTCATATTTTATTTATAGCTCGTGGTATACGAGGTATAACGTTAAGTTGCATTAAATGAATAGATAGATTTGATTCCTATTCCACTGCGACCTCTTCAGGTCTATTGTGGTCATCTAAATCTAGATTACGTTCTCCAGTCCGAGTGTGCCCTGCAGTTTCATCTACTTGGTGACACAATCTGCACATGGCTTCGTCTGTCAACTACATCAACCTTACGTTAGGCATGTTCTCTAATGTAACGCCTTTATAACTCCTGGTGAGATTACCCACCATTACAAAGACTATTGTGCCATCCCCTTCCTCGTAGCCATATTTATTGTTGACTTTACGACGCCGCAGAAGGGTTCAGATCCAATGAATGGCATTGATGAGCCCTGCCTGGCCTCTTCATCCCCAATCCATTGCCCTTCTGACCCTCATGCCCTGACACCCAGGTTACCATGACCTTTCAATTGTC
>CAJUYH010009281.1:0-14027 GCA_910591685.1 Galerucella tenella
GTTACATAATAATAGATTCGAGATATGGTTTTTTGAAAATCTAATCAATATTTAAGAAAGTATACAAATAGATAACAAAAACGTGTTATTTTTTGTTTCTAATTAATTCTATAAAAATTATTCATTTTATCAGGCACTTCAATCTTTTTAACATAAAATGATTTTTTTGTTAATCAATAACTAAATTTAAAAAAAGTATGAAGTAAATGTAGAGCAAAATGAACCCATATAACTTTTCTTGCAAACATTTAATTTTTTTTTCAAATATATCTGCTGCTAAGAAAATTCAAGTTTAGCAAAGCTGTTGCTTAAGGCTGGTCTGGTCGTTGCTGATACCTAAATCTATGTATTGTGTCCCCTTACTTCTACTCAGTTTCTGAGGAGAGTCTCAGACACTAGTAGTTCCTCTAGTCCTATTTCCCGAAGGAATTTTAGGATGTCTGCAGGCTTCAACTTTCTCTTCTATCCAGTAATCTCTCAGGTGCTGTGCTCTAGGATTCTGAAGTGCTGTGCAGTTGGAAAGTAAGCGGATGGAGGTTTCTTCTTCCATTCCACAAAATCTGCATTCTCCTTCCTCCACTATTTTGAGCTTTTTCTGGTAGTTGGTAAGTGTACGGTGTCTGTGGTATCAGACGACGTCAAAGAATTTCCTACAAACTCAACACGGTCAAATGGCTCAGTATTGCCAATAGATAATATCTTCATTCGGCTTGCTTATTCCATAAAAGTATTAAAACCATATTTGATGAACAAAGTTTCACCTCATAAAAATATTCATTACCGTAATACCCGTTTCAACTGTAGATTAATTTTATTGTCCCTCGTCATCGAACTTAACAGTAAAAACAAAACATTCTTTTACATAGCAGATTGCAAAAATTTACAACGAACTGCCTGAACTTATCAAACAAAAATAAATACAACCATTTAAAATTGCTGATTTTATTATGGCTTGGTTTGAAGCAGCTTTAACACTGGTTAGTTTTATTAATGTCTTGCAGATTGTTTGGTTTTATTACGCTCTAGATCATGAGTTTGAAAAGTAACTAGTAAATAGAACACATTGAAACTATCATATTAATCTCACTTTCTTAAATGCCGTCATAGAGCTTTATTACAGCTCTACAGTTTAGATTTAATCATTTTGGTTTTTGATAAGACTAACTGCACTTAGTGTGGCCAACAGTAAAACTGAAATCTTCTCCTCTCATTGTTTGTCTCAAATAAATCCTCGTCATTTTGTTTAACGTCCAAACAGTAGTGTACTCAGTTTATTAAAGAACAATTTTAATTAAAACTAAGACTATTAATAATCCGGTGAAAAATATATTAGCAGTCACTAAAGGTGATATCAGACGGTTCACTCGAGTGAATGCTTCATTATTCTCTCATTCCATGTTCACACGACTTAGTGTGAATGAAAAAGAAAAGAACATTCATCTGTTCTTCTTCAAAATATGTCGTCGGGTGATGTAGTGCGCCTCGGAATCAGTTTAATCCGAGTGAACGTTCTCTTTGTGTGCAGACGGTTCATTTTTCGTTCATTCTGACGGAGTGAATGATACCGAATGAAAAAATCCAACATCGTTGGATCGGTTCATTAATGAATTCATTCAGCACTTTTGTTGCATTTTGAGTTCAGATTCGAGTGAAAGATGCCGAGTGAAAGACAAAAATGAACGAAAAGTGAACCGTCTGATAGCACCTTTAGGAAGACATAAGCCTTTATATTTATTAAATGTAAGCGCACTGATCATTTAAGAAAAAGAAAATAGCGCCATTTATTTTTTAGGTTATGTTTACTTTAAAATCGAATGGCATTTATCACACCATATTAAGGTTAAACAGTTATCACATCGCACTTTGCTTTGGTACTGCATATGTGCACTTGAAACCTTTTGATATTGACGTAACTTTATGATCGACTATAGTATATATCAAGAACGGTAAGGGTTGTTTATCGGTCGACAGCAATGTTTGGAGGCTGAGCGTAGCGAAGCCTCCAATTTTGCTGGAGACCGGTATTACCTTACGTTCGAAATGCTTATACCATTTTTTGTGCGATCGTATTGAAATAAGCTTCTGATTTTCTGCCGTGTGAAACATATAATTTTTTCTTCAATTCCACGCAAAATCGACTTTTTCATATTTAAATTGCGTTTCATTATCAATATCCAAATAACTAAATTATTTTATCAAAGGTAACTGGGCCTAGCAACGAACTTTTTCTGCCTAGGCAGTAAAAGTGGACTTTTTCTGCCTAGGCATTAAAAGTACAACTTCTAAGCCTGCCAAGTGTCATTAAAAGGCCGCTTTTAATGTCATTTGGAGAAAAAATAATTTAAATTTCTTCGAAATGAACGAAATGTCAAAAGTGGCATTTATACTTAGCATTTTGGTGAAATTGTTTTCATACTATTTATTACTTTTTATATTGTTCTGTTCGATTCTGTTCATTAAAAAATATAAATCTAATTTTTTTGTTCCTCTTGTGTAATGAATGAAGTAATATATTATTTAGGACCACTTAAATGTATGTATGGCTAAGACGTCGGTAAGTAATTCACTTACCGACGTCTGAACGGTGAGTAAATCACTTTCCGACGTGTTAGACTTAGAAACCAGTAAACACAACCTACCGTCCTGACAACCGATGCTGTAAATAAACTAAAAAGATCGATGGCGCAAAAAATAGTTTTATTTAATTTTCGGCCATTTTATTTTATCGAAACAGTGGAAGCTATGATGAATAGAAATTTTTAGTCCTCCGTAAACAGACAAATCAAATAATTAAGAGGATAATTTCGATATATTTTACTAAAAAAATATCTGATATATAATAATGCTTCTTCTATATTTAATTTTTCTAAGCTTCCAAATTTTTGGTATTATTTTTTAAATTATAAATCTTCAAAAATTGGAAGGCTATCGAGGTTTTTGACTATTTCATCAACATTTATCGATAAAGTGAGGTGCACAAGTATTTTTCCATCTTGACATACCTGAATCAGCTCACTAAACTGGGCTAAGGCACAGGGCTTTGATCGATATTGATGTTCAAAGATTGTTATACATGTGCAGCTTCTTCGCGCATACTAATGCAACTTCTAGACTTCTAGTGGATTCTTTTTATGTGAAACGGAGTCTAAAGGATAACAGTAAAATTACAAATTCTACATGTTATGGTTTTCAGAAAACTCAATGAATCGTAAGTTTGGTCTATGAGAGATTTGCAAACATTGGACACATTGAGGCGAGTCTTCTTTACTTATTAGGTCTGTGTGTCCAATCCTTAATCGGGTAGCTTTAATTTGTTCAGCTCTTGAAGTCGGCAGGGAAGGAGTTTTAGCGTTTGTTTGTACGAGTTTGTCAGCAAAATAAACACGATTGTATTTAAGAATGTACATTGAACACTTTTAAAACTACTTTGAAAGCACAAGGTTTTAAAACATATTTAAAGTGGTTTTATTTTTGGTTTTGAAGACCTCTTTCAGTTTGGGACGTTTCATGTTGAAGTCGGTCTTATGACAACCTTAAGCCAATCCATCAATTGCTGATATAGTACATTCAATAGCCTTCTTGGTGTGCGTCATCGTTTGTGACGTATATCCGAGTTTTCGGCATGTCGTTTATATTATTTGCTATTTTGGCATATAGCCAAATTCGAAAAGACTATGAAATTAATAATTACCAGCTTCTATTTCTAACTGAAAATACTTGAGAGCTTTCAAAATGCTGATGTTTTTCCGTGTATCTAGGCATATTTTTGTATTATTTAAATAAATATAACATTAAGATTAATATTCACTTTTCATAAATAATAACTGACCGTAAAAACAAAGTACAGACTTGACGAGAACTGTTAGTGGGGCATTAGAAAAAGACGTAAGACACATTGCCACTACGAAAGATACGTCTGCATACTATTTTTAATGTTGTAATTCCTCCCGATTGATAGGTCGCTCTTGCGCGTAATCCAAACATCAACTAATCAAATTTTTTAAGTCAAAGATTTCGGTTAACGTTCGTAATACATTTAAACGGTTCATTATTGTGATACTTATTTTGATTAGGATTAATCACAGACCTGTCTTTTTTCCATTTCTTCCAACGTAATGTGTTAGAAGGACATTAACAATCGATGACGCACACCATAAAGATTATTATTTGAACTCTATATTTATATATTCCTCTTCATTTTTGTGGTAATAGGTTCTCGGTAGTGTTCGCAGAAAACTGCATAATATTGGATGGTGTGCTACTAAATTAATCTTTACTGTTCGATGAACTCATTTTATTATTTTATATTTAAATTCAAATTATTTACACCCCCTAGACAAGAAGCGTGGGACCTTGTTATATCCCTGTTGTATCATTAGATTTTTACGACTTTTCTTTCTTCTAGTATGTAGGCGTGAGTGAGATTTCTTTTTTCCTTTTTGTTTATATAATTTTTTCCTGATGCGACTGGCTGAATGACGTGAGTCCAAGCCAAAAAAAATATATTTACACTAACAAATTATTTATTTAAATCTGTCAAAATAACGTATATAAATTCGTTCAACTGACATACAAGGCTTATATGATATATCACACAATTTTTCAGGAATTCACCAAACTGAAGAGATTCTGGAGCAGTAGGGAAAAAATAATAGAATACCCCAAGGATCTACCATCTGGCTATTCTCGACACGAAACTATCAGTGCTTTAAGAGTATATAATGAATTTTTGGACGGACACGGAGCAAAAGCAGAACTTTTAGATGGAGGAATAGGAAGGCAATTGGTGAAAATAAGACTTCGTTCTCCTTTTGGAAAGGGATTTAGATACAGAGTGCTAATTTATGGACGATAAATAAATTTAAATGTAATAATATTCAATATTCTTTCTTGTAGTTTTTAATGAAGAAATAAACAAATTTTGCTCGTTCCTCGTATAATTTAATTCGTTCACGATGAAATTTAAAATAAACAAAAAAAAATTTAATATAAATAATTTAAAACCATAAATTATAAAAAATTACCATAAAAAGTGTAAATTCGACTTTGTTTGCCGTTTCTATTTTAAACAAGTGTTTATCAGAGTGTGAGGCGATATGTACAAGCGGAAAAAAAGTCTTGGAAATTATGTAAAGCAAATTAAAGAGGTTGTTGATCTCTTTATAGTATTTTCATAATCAACACACTTCATTATCGTTAATATTAATTTTTAGAGAGTAAGAATTAGTTTGAAAAAGCCGAGGGACAGTATTGTCGAATCTCGATCGGTTAATGTGGCACGAAACGTAAAACTGCAATTCTTGAATGTCAAAATCGTCAATTTTCATGCGACGAAATGTCACCAGGGTTTGACAAATTGTCATATTATATGCGAGATTTTAATTTGTCGTAGTTATGTTACATGACGTAGAAAACGTAATTTTTTTTAATTAGCCATGGAGGACTACGAATAAAAGGCTATAGATGTTTTCCTACTAGCGTGCGAAAAAGTAAATTTTTCAATTTTTTGGGGAGTTTACTGACATTTGAATATTTAAAATACATATTTGTATGATTGTAGTTTACCAAATGACTAAAAAATTAATAAATTTATTATAATTCTGCTATAATTTTCAATAAAAAATCTTATTTTTCAATCATTTTTCAATGGCCCTGGTAAAAGCCTCATCAAATGAATGTCAAATAATAATTAATTTGTTGATATGTATTTAATAGGATATGTTTCTTTATGTTAATATTTGGGTTTTTTCCGCATGCTAGTAGAAAAAATAGTGTACCTAACACGTGCGTAAAGTGACTTTTCCGCACGCGATTGCTGGCCGAACTCACTAAAGCGTCGTTCAGCCATCTGCAATAGCGTGCGGAAAAGTATCACTTTCCGCACTAGTTAGGTAATAGTTATTTATGTAACTAGTGTGTAAAGTAGCCTTTTTTTTTGACGAATGTGAATATTGTCGCATGAGCCGAAGGCGAATGCGACAATCACATGAGTCGAAAAAAAGGTCTTTACACACGAATTGCATACAATATTTTTTCTACTAGCGAATATTTAATTGAAATACAAAAGTTTAATAGTAATTTTCTTTACGCACTAGTGCGTAAAGAAACATACTTTACGCACTAGTGCGTAAAGTAAGTTAAATTTTTCTTTAGAAGAGTCTTTTTATAATAATCTAAAATAACATCATAGTTTTATAAAAATATTCAATTCCTAAATATAAAATACAATTGCTTACTCTAGGTATAGTCGGAAGATCTCAATTTAAATTTTAAATGTCAGATTCAATTCACAAAGAAATGTCAGTCACTCACCGCCAACTTATACCTATTTACCGTATTTCCAGTACTCAATAATTATTTAACAATAATTATTAGGTTACTTTACCGAATTCTATTGGTTTCTATCTCCAATTTATGAAAATAACTTAGATTTAATATCTGTTTATTATACCTATATTTTTATAAGACTAGATATCTATAACTACATACATATTGGAATTTTTTCTTTACGCACTAGTGCGTAAAGTAAAACTCTTTACGCACTAGTGCGTAAAATAAAGTTTTACGCACTCGAAAATGTGTCTAAAGTACGTACTTTACACACGGTAGTAGAAAAACTACTATTTACCTACTACCAATATGTAATATCAAACATTACGATACTGATATGAGTTTCGTAATGAGATACTTTACCGCACTAGTGCGGTAAAGTAAAATTAATTGGAATGAACGGGTCAAAGTTGACAGTTTGCAGAATGCACCAGTCTTCGAATCGCTTATATTCTTTTTCGTATCTATTGCGGGATTTAGCGGCTACTAGGGTTTGTATTGCGTTATTTGCAGCAAGTTCTATATCAGAATCCATACTTTCATAGTCGGAGCTCATGTCGATACAATTATACCAAACTGAAGTGAACGCGTCAAAATTGACAGTTCGCAAAATAAATCAACAATGAGCGCAACGCTTGCTTGTTACATGATTTTAATATCATTAATGTCAGGAATATTGACTAATTTTGAGTAAATAATTAACATTATTGGTTGTAGGTAAAATATTGTACTATATTCGTATCGTAAATTCATATTACGATATTCAATGGGTTATCAAATTTCCTATCTCATTTCGTAATATGAATCTTTACGACACTTATATCGTAAATATCTATTACATAACTCATATAGGTACTGATAAAGAATTTCGAGTATTTGGACGTGGAAGTTATATACAAAGTGGCCCAAAAGTCTGGAAACTGCCAATTATTTCGTAAACTGTTAGTCCTAATTGTACAAAACTTGGGGTACACCTATTTTGGGATACGTAGATTCTAGATTTAATATTTGCGATGTTGCCAGATTTGCTGTTTTTATATTATTATTAACTTTGATTTTTCAAATACATCAGCCTGTGTATTCAGTCATTATTAGAATTACTATTCAATACGAGTTCAACCATATGTAACACTTAGGATTTTATTTAGAAGAGAAGGTCCTACATAACACAGAGCAAAATACGTAGATTTGAAGAAATTTAAATGTTTAAATGTAGAATGCTTTGATTTTGTTAGTTGGGTCATTCTTTGTCGAAGAAAATTTAACGTCAGATAAATATGAACTTCTACTTAGAAAAAATTGTACCTACACTGAGAAACTTGCTTAGAGCCAATTTTATGATTTCAGCAAGCGGAGCTCCAGCTCATTTTGGTGTAAATGTTCGGCGTTATTTAGATGAGATATTTCCCGGACAATGAATTGGTGGACGAGGTAGAATTGAATGGCCTCCACGTTCACCTGATTTCAATCCTAAAAAATAATTTTTATTGGAGACACTTGAAAAATTCAGTTTACAAATAGGCGTTGCCAGACTTATGTTCATGTATTTTAGACCTTCCAGACTACATCAAATCATAAGTGTTACATACAGTTGAGCTCGTATTAAGAGATTCCAATAATGACTGAAAATACAGGGTTATGAATTTGAAAAACCAAAATTACTAATAATATAAGATAAACAGGAAATCTGGCAACATTGCAAAGATCAAATATGGAATCTTCCTATCGTAAAATAGGTACCTATAACCCAAATTTTGTACAATGGGCTCATTTACATATTGAATAGATGAGACTTTTACGTGATGTAGATCCATAGTAAGTTATGAAATCAAACAATTTTATTAAATCTACATTGTATTTAAACATAAAGTGACGCGTTTCGCTAACACAGTAGCTTTATCAAACGAATGGAGGTATATCATTATACTGTGTTAGCGAAACGCGTCACTTTATGTTTAAATACAATGTAGATTTAACAAAATAAAATTGTTTGATTTCATATCATTTACATATTTTTTATTTATTTTACCATTAGGAAGAGCACATCATTTTGAGGCTCTGTGCAAAAATTAGACGTCAGCGAGACTCCTAAGTCGCTTAAAAAAATTATAAACTTTGAACAGCGCTCCTCTCCGAATTTCAGGCGTGACGTCATCGCATATGAATTCTCTCGTTCTCTCTCGTGAAATAAGAACGTTTAGAAATAATTTAAACTATTCGACACAATGGACCAGAACCAGAGTAAAAAAGCTATAAATATTGTGCGGTTCCAGAAAGTAACAAAACATCTAACAAAACATTTATTTCTATTAATAAGGAAGCAAAAAAACGGAAGCAATGGCAGAAAAGCATAAAAAGACTCAAAGCATTCACTGATAAGTCAACATATAAACTTTGTTTGTGTATTTTTAGGATTTCATTTTTCTTCAATCAGAATCGTTATAAATTACCTTATAAAATACGTTGTGAATCCATATTGAGAGGGTTATTGAAAACCACACGCTTGTAATAATCTAATTTTTTTTTAAATACGTAGATAATATTGTTCCTATAGCTTGTAGTGTTATTAATGTTCAAAATTATTTAATAAAATAATGGGTCAGTTCTTCACAAATCAAATTTTATTAAATACTGCTTTTTTCCAAAAACAGGTAATCTTTTTCAGTAGATCATCAACAAAACTGACGTATATTATATGTTTTAAAAAAAATTATTTTATTTAATTCAAAGTCCGGAGCAGTTCTAACAAATTTCGCTTTTTTTACCAGTGAGGTGCATGTGCATTTGAATCTGATGTAAACATTTGGAACTAATATTACCTGCTTCATCAAAATAAGTTTTGGTGATTTAATTTCCACTACACATTCATCGTGAATAGCATTTGGAGATGCTCCTTTAATTGGGCAGTCTGCAGTTAAAAAAACTGCAATTTTTGACTGAGTAACCTATAGCGTTATCTCCGTAACTTTGTCCACCAGACCAGGAATAAAATAAAACATCTGGTATCACCCTGTATATCATTTGAGAGAGCATGTATTCATGAAAATATTGATATTTTTTATCATTCCGCCCGGAAAACAGCCAAAAACGATGTGTCGCATAGTATAAAATTATAATTTAATAAACTCGTGTTTTTGATTAAAGAACTTCATAATCATTAGCAAGTCCACTTTAATGAGTCTGCTTTTTTAAAATTAGGTCCACGCATTTTATTTTATTCACACAAAATTTTTTAGGTAATTCAAAATACGCGAGGCACGTTACAGTCAGAAGCGTAATGTTAGTGCACATTAACTTTCATATGCGGTGACGTCACAGTCATAGTCTTCGCCCCGCTCTCGGTATGCTTGTTTAATTGGTTGTATTAGGAGATGAACGACATATTCTATTGACATGAAGTTTTTAGAATCATATTTTTATCCTTAGTACTTTGTTTTACGACAGTTAAAAATGATTCAAGAAATTTAGTAAACGAGCCCATTGGGACTAACAATTTACGAGATAATAGACCGTTTCCAGACTTTTGAGCCACTTTGTATAGAACAGCTTGTTAGGCATAACAGGCGCATAGATTCTACTTTTTTTGTTATTTTATTCGATCTCTTACAATCCTAGTCCAGTCCTCTATTCCTAACTGTTTCAAGTCTTCTTTAACAGCATTCAACTATTTGTTACTCGGTCATCCCCTTTTTTTTCACAACCTTCACCTCCAAGAAGCATTTTCTTTACACCTTTCGTCATCCATCCCAACCATCGAAGCCGCTGTGCTTTAATTTCACTTGTAATGGTGCCTTCTACATGTCTTGCATTTCTTTGTTTGTTCTTCTTCTCCACTCGCATCCTTAATTCCTTCGTAAATGTTTCTCAGAATATTTCATACTTTTATTCTTTTTTTTAATAACCTAGCTTCACTTCCGTATAACAGGGTAGATTGTATTATTGTTTTGTATAGTCTGATTTTTGTTGTTCTTGTTAATAATTTTGATTTTATCATATTTTCTAAGAGCTCCAAAGGCTCTGGTTTTCATTATCCTATTGTCTATTTCCACATCTTCATCGCTTTTATCTGTCACTGTTACTCCCAGATATGCAAAGTGACTTGTTTGAAAATAATATTTTTTACCATTGTTTGTTATATTCATTTCCGTGTTTTCGCCGGCACCCATTTTCAAATATTTAGTTTTTCCTTGTCTCGTATTCTATTTTTTAGCACCAAGATTGAATAGAACTGTCAAAAGTGAATCCCCCTGTCTTAAACCTTTATTCACATTAAACATCCTTCAGTGCCTTCTTTCCTTAGACTTAGAAATGCTTTTAATATAACTTAGAAAATGTTTTTAAAGACAAGAATTAGGCGTGGTTGGTAATCGGTATCAATGTTTAAAGCTGCATATAAAATAAGTGAATAGTAACAAAAGTAACATATTATTTTATTTACAGTAAAGTAATTTTTCATTGAAAAGTCAGTCTTCTGTCAAACCGCCCTCGTATAAGTAAATATACATATATTTAATTCCTCTTCTCGAAAAAATTCAAATAATAAGTATTCCTTGCCTTTTTTGGAATACAAATTAGTTAGTTAACCGGAGATGCCTGGCGGGCCTTCTGTGAGGATATCGTCACGGTACCTCAAATGTCAAGGCTGCGCCGGATCTTAACGAAATCGCCGGACAGCGCACTAGGTTGCATAGAAGTCGCACCGAGTGTCTTCACCGAAACACCGGTGGATACCTTGCAGCATCTACTAGAGACACACTTCTCCGGTTGTGAGGAAATCGAGCGGGAGTGTCCAGACATGGGATATGTTGGCATACAACGACCGTGTAAAGAGGACTATCTTCTAGCAAAAGAAATAGTCACATACGAGCGGAGTACTTGGGAAATACGGACGTTTAGACCATACAAGTCTCCGGGAAACGACCAAATCTTCCCGGCCTTGCTTCAACAAGACTGGGAGGCCGTTGGCACAATTTTGGTGCATATCTTTCGGGCTTGTTTGGCACGCAGGTATGTCCCCGAACAGTGGAGGCAGGTGAGAGTTGTCTCCATACCCAAGCCAGGTTGTAATACCTACACAGTGGCTAAATCCTTCAGACCCATTAGCCTAACATCCTTTGTGCTAAAAACACTGGAGAGAGTGGCTGATTGGTACATGAAGGAAAAGGTTGGGCTTAGGTGTCCTTTGCACAACAACCAACATGCTTTCAGGTGTGGCAAGTCAACCGAAAGTGCCTTGCACTAACTGGTAACCCAGGAGGAGAAGGCGCTGGAAAATGGCATGGTCGCCCTAGGAGCATTCTTGGATATACAAGTGGCGTTTGACAGCACCCCTGTAGGATCTATGTGTAGGGCTGCTGGCTTGGGGCCATGTTGTGCAACCGTACAGTAGAGGCCACATGGAAAGACCATGTGGCGAAAGTGATCGTCGCTAGAGGTTGTCCGCAAGGGGGTGTTCTATCGCCCACTTTGTGGAACCTAGTAATTGACGAACTAATAACCCTTTTAAGCGATGCGGGCCTTCTAACGATTGGGTATGCCGATGACATCGTCGTCCTTGTTGTTGGAAGGCACATTACCGTTCTCAGGGACCTCATGCAAAGGGCTCTGAATAGGGTACATGGGTGGTGTACCGAACACGGACTTGCCAAGGCTGAGATAGTTGCTTTCACCAAGAAGAGAGGTATAAGACCTGAGGGTCTACATCTTGGTGGAGTACCACTACTGGTGGTTGAACAGGTGAAGTATCTAGGAGTGATCCTTGATAAATCACTGACATGGAATGCTCATCTTGATAGTCGCCTAAGCAAGGTAACAAACACATGATGGGCCTGTAGGAGAGCCATTGGTCCGAGGTGGGGACTGACCCCCAAAACGATCATATGGTTTTATAGAGTGATCATGCTGCCTATGCTCACATATGCGGCTCTGGTCTGGTGGCCGAGGGTAACCTTGGTTACGGCTAGATCGCAACTGACACGCCTTCAAAGGGTGGTCAGTTAGGGGGTGAGGAACCAGCACCTCGCTCATTGGAATGCTCTGCAGGGTCCTAGACAATCCAAACTTCTACTGAAGGGATGGACATAGACACGCTGGGGCAGCTATTGAACTACCAAGGAGTAGGTTGAGATAGATAGCAGGACTCCTAACAGGGCACTGCTGTGTGAGGAAGCACCTCTACAACCTAGGAGTAGAGGAAAGTTCCCTATGTAGTGGTTGCGTCATGACTGACGAAACGTCAGTCCATGTTATCTTAGAGTGTCCACACTGGGCTGTATTGTGTTGTGGCCTTTATTGAAGGGCTCGGCTTCATGGATGTCTAGGTAGCAGGAATGGCACAATGGACCCGCCAGTGGCCTCAGTGCCGGAGCCATGACTTTAGTTTGGCTAGGTCAAGGCTCGCCTGCACATTCTGTAGTAGTAGTAGTAGTTAACCGAGACGCGAAGCGTCGAGACAGGAATGAAGCTTCCTACCGAGGTTTGTATACTATTTTATTTACATCCATCATATCCCGATCAAAATTGATAAATCTTTGTTTCGTTCTGAACACACCTGAAATATTACATTTGACAACTACTGTCACCAATATAAATAAATGTCAGATAAAGTCGGATGGATATCAAGCTCGCGAATAATAAATCAAGAAAAATGTCCTCCGATGAAGAATTGATGGATTGTACCCCTCCAGAAATAGGTATTATAATATTTATCAATGTGTTTAATTTTTAATATAAAAAATATTCGTCTAAAATAGATTAACGATCACATTATTTTAGAGGGTGGAAGGTCAGGGCGGGTAGTGAGGGCGGGAAGTAGAGGTGTGTAATATGACACTTTCTAACCTTCAATGACGTTAGTAATGACAGCATTACATATATGGTTGTGAATAAAATAAATTTTCTATTTGTAAAAATCTATTTTCATAAATATACCTTGAAAAATTTGTTTCTAATTGGATTAATATAAATAATTATGGTTTAGATTTCAAGAAAATTTTTCATCAAGGTTAACAAAAACCAGAATGTATGTAAAACTATAAAAATAAACACTGAATCACAAATTTAATGATACAGGTGTGCACTTGATATCAACACTTTTATTTTCTCCACATCGATTTCACTATTAGTGAAAACCGTTTATCTAGACTGGAAACAATTCTAGGTAATCGATATCTTAACTGTTTAGATTATATACAGAGAGTTCATTTACTTATTTATTTGTTTCATCACAAAATTTATATTCATTGTTTCATGTCTCTTTTTTCACCTTCAAATTTTGATAAAATTTGCACTTCCTTTCAATTTTCTTTAACAATATTTCTAAAAAATGATAAACTACTGACGTAAGTTACATGGCAAATTTTAAGTTAGATCTGAGACTTATTCTTAGGGATATATTCATATTTCAGGAAATCCATAGATTTAATTTTATAAAATGGATCTAATATAAAGGAGCGGGACACCACCAAAAAGTCGTCTAGAAAATGATAAGGCGACCAACCTCGTTCTATTCGCTAAGAACATTCTCTACCTTTATATTTTCAATGGCGCTGAGCACGGAGAACATTTTGAACACTTAATTTATGTTCTTAGTCTTCCTTTCAATTTTCTTCCCGTGATTTTTTGTTAAATTAATAATTTTATCATTACTTTTGTAACCCCCCAAAACTCAATAATATCTACTAGGTCACAGAATTTGG
>CAJUYH010009282.1:0-14026 GCA_910591685.1 Galerucella tenella
TGTGAATAATTTCATACATGGGAAAAGATTCACCGAACGAACTGTATACAACTTATCAACATAATTTTATGCCAATAACTGGAAAAAAATCACAACGTGGCAACGATGTGAAACATTATTATGATTATTTTTTATTATAAAGCTATTAATCTCATCACTTACCCATCAAAATCAGCAATCACCTCTAGTTTGACTATGAAGTGTCTTTCCCGAGTATACATATTGATTTATTTTTAAAAAATGGGCAAACACTAAACACTACACTATACAAAAACACAAACAAAAATGATTGATACTGAACAAAAAATACAAAAGTTTAAGATGCCAAAGAAAATAAAAAATACAATGATAAAAACTGACAATACCAACGCCACTGGATTGGATAATCAATGTCGGTCAATCGTCGGAGTAAGAAGAAAGAGAACACGCACGCGCTTACCAATAGCAAGTCAGGTGGTTGCGTAGCAACGAACCCATCGATGATTCTTTACCAATTGAGCTCGTTCCCCGGACGCGCTAATATAGTTTTCGCACGGTTTGAATGATACATTTGGAAAAGTGTTTACCTTTTAATATTCAGAAATAGAAAAAATAGTGGCAATATCAAATCTCGTTAACGACAAAACGTAAATGACGAATTTGAAAAATCCTGACATCCTGTATATTCACGTTACAATAAATATCACCTCCGCCCTTATCAAATACGCTAAATAATAATACTCTTTTATTTTGGAAGTGTGTTAATTATGGCCGTGTTACTGTTAAAACCGCGGGGTTGCCAGCTACTCGCAAGGGGATATTAACAAAAAGAGGGTGGTTAAATGGAGGATTAGTGTATTACAAAAATGTAGTTGGGTGTTTTTGTAAACTAAAAAGTATAATGCAATTATTGTTATGATTTAAAAAAAAGCGTGCTATTATATTTGGACTCCTTCGGTGCGATAAGTCCCTTTAAAAAAACGTTATAGAAACTTATTGAATTCGTCACAGTCGAGGTTCAATTGATAATATTAATAAAAATGAAATTAAAAGAGTGTAAAATAGGTTATATTTTTTCTTCAGCTTTTCTTTAAATCTTTTTGATTAAATAAAAAAGAAGTTAACATCTTAAACTAGTCATGTGAAGAAAAGAATTATAAAAAATTGAAACATCCTATCATACAATGTGTACATAAAGTAACGTAACTTGCTAATATTTCGATTTCCGTTAGGTTTGCAAACAAAAATGTTAAATAAAAGTTTTTTCAAATAATCCAGACCATCTGCTTAAGTCGATTAGATGAATACAGGGTGCACCGTTGCTCCAAAATAACTTATTAACATATTTTTTTTAAATAGTACACCATGTATATATTTTCAGTTTTCCATAATCTTTTAAATTACAAATAAAGCCGCATAATTCCAAATTCCAAAGTTACATTGGTTTGAATCTAAAATTATGAAAAAATTGTTTATGTCAAAAAAGTAGAAGGTTTTTCTGCCATTAATATTAATTAATTACAAGTTTCCCGCCAAAATTTCTGATTTCCCGATTAAAATTTCAGGTTACCCGTTAAGAATTTCAAGTTTTCCGCTAAAATCTTAGGTTTCTCGCCAAAGATTTCAAATTTCGGCGGGAATCCTAGAATTTCGGTTTTGACGGTTGTATTTGTAATTTAACAGATTATAAGAAACTGAAAATATAAATATGGTGTAGGTACTATTTAAAAAAATATATTAATAAGTTATTTTGGAGCAACGGTGCACCCTGTATTCATCTAATCGACTTATGCAGATGGACTAGAATAATTGAAAAAACTTTTATTCAACATTTTTTTTGTAAACCTAACGGAAATCGATATACTGTATAAACTGTATAAGAAGACCTTACAACAAACGTTCCAGTATATTATGTGCACTTTTTAGTTTCAGGAGGTGTATTTTCACACTCTGATTCTACACTGTGGGCCGAAATAAAGCAGTACATTTTTATAACCTAACATGTCCTTAACATGACTGTAAATTTGGAAGCAAAAATAATGTACAGGGTCGGACTTATAAAAAAATTATATAACAGTGCATTTGCAAATGAAAACTGTCTCAGCTAAAATTGTACTATACTCTATTTCTTAATGTCTGACAGCACAGTAGCCTCATTAAATATTCAAATGGAAATTTATCTTTTACAGAGTGATCCTAAGAATTTTACAAGTAAATACTAAAATTCTAATGCAAAACAAGTAGGTGTCTGTATTGGTTATCTATACATCCCTGTTTCAGCTCAAAATACAATATGGTAATAAAACTGAACAATGCCTGATAAACGATAAATATTGCGGCAGTGGCGGAGATTACGATATTAGTTTATTCTGCTTATTTAATTAGATTCGGTCGACATTACAGTTGAAATAAAATTCATTCGTTCAGGCCTATTAACAAGTTACATTTTCATTTTTATTCAATTAAATTAATTAAAGAAAATATAGTTTAATTTTCATAATTCAAATTTATTGACAATGAATTAATGTATGTCAAGTAAAGTAAACATACCATTTATAGGAAATATAAAATTCAATCTATAGTATCATCCTCTTCGCTGACCATACAAGAATCATCCGAAGACTCGTCGAGAGAGATCACTATCGGTTCTATAGTTTGTTCTATGAGGTTATCTAAAACCCACATTTTCTCTTCCTCTTTAATTACATGATTCACAGCATCTCTCCAGTTCTCTTCAGTTATTGTTGTCAATGAGTACTTCATTAGTTCAAGAACATCTTTTATTTTAAATGTTTTATTATGTCTAGCTACATAACCTTTCATTTGGGCCCATATTAACTCTATCGCATTTAATTCACAATGGTATGGCGGCAAACGAAGCACTGTTATCCCACGATTCTTGGCTATTTCATCAATAACAAACATTTTGAATTGTAGCTTGTGATCTGAAGCAACCTTTAAAAGTTCTTTTTTCATCATATCATCTTCAAATGGTATATCTTTTACGATTAACCAGTTTCTAATATCAGCTTTTCTCCAAGAGGTAGATGGAAGATTTTCTGTTAATCGCGAATGATAAGTGGCATTGTCCATAACGATTACAGCATTATTTGGAATTAATTCGACCATTTGTGTAAAATACTCTTCAAAAACATCTGCAGTCATTTCTTCATGATAGTCTTTGGTTGATGTTGACTGAAACTCCAGTAAACCACCTTCAACGAACCCTTGATTGCATCCAATATGCGTTATTATTAGTCGACGACCTTTACCGATGGGAGTTTTCAGTCCAGTAGATAAACCTTTTATGAAAGCTTGACGACTGGTTTTAATACTTTTGTCCTGCCATATTTTTTTCACTGAATGTCCTTCATTGAGCCATGTCTCATCTAGATAATAGATTTGTCTTCCCTCCTGTCTGTATTTTCGGATATCTCGTAAATACTGTCGTCTCCAACATATTATTTGCTCGTTGTCGATTAGTACTGGTTTGCTACTTTGCTTCTCCCAAGTAAAATTTAATTTGTGTAATATTTTCCACAAAGTTTTTCGCCCTATGTCAGGCAAATTCTCGTCCTCCTTTACCATTCTTAGAATTATGTCGAGGGTTGGGATCTCTTTTTTAAAATATAATTCGTGTACTTTTCGTCTTATTGTATTTTGCATGTGTTCATCAAGGTCAAGTGGTTTTCTTCCAGTTGACTTTTTAGGTGGAGATATATTTCCATTTTTCCTCTCCCTTAGAAGCCTGTAAATAGTAGATTCACTAACTCCTGTCATATTGGAACATGTCGAAACTATATTTCTAACAGTAGCAGCCGGCATTTGATGTACAACAGCATCATGCACATTTAACACTACAGTCTTCGTTTGTAAGCTAAGCACGCTCTTACACTTTACTGGGGTGAAACTTGAAGACATTTTCCACATTTCGGCCCACGTATACTTTGGCAAGTTTATCTGAAACCGTGAAAGGAATGCAGTCGAAAACACTCGACATTGCCACGTTTAACTATGAAAAAGTTGAAGTACTGATTATGTAGTGATAATAATTATAAATAGGTCTTTTTATTATTAACAATATTAAAAATATGATTGAACGTTAATTTTATAATGTGCTTGTTTCGTTGGATTTATTCTATTAACTTTATTTTCCAATTTATGAATATGAAAAGAGAACACTTTTCCAAATTTGTTATGGGCTTCTTAAAGCTCTGGCAAGGTTGTACGAAAACCATAATGACCACACCCTCCGATTACATAATTGGTGATTTTTATCGACCAGGTGACTTCTTATTGGCAAGCGCGTACGTATGTTCTTCCCTCTCACTTCGTCAATTGACTGATATTGATTTATCCAGTGGTGTTGTTATTGTCAGTTACCTTTGTAATTTCAGTTTTACTTGGTAAAATAGGTACCGTACGCCATTTATACGTTTGACAGATATACGCCATGTTTTTCCTCGCCTCTTACCGACGCCCCGTAGCTTCAGATAAACTTGCCAAACTATACAGATCACGTAATTTCTTATGGAACCTTCCTGGATTACACAAGTACGACAAGGAAAATATGAGAAAAACAGCTTGAAAGAGAGAGAAAGTATAACTGTACGCGCGTATCGAAGGCGTGTACCCAGGTCTAGGGGATGGCCGAATGTTGATTGTCCTTTACAGAGAGAAAGAGAATTCACTAGTAGGTGGTATTCAGAACGGACAATAAACATTCGGCCATCCCCTAGACCTGGGTACACGCCTCCGATGCGCGCGCACAGTTACAGTTTATCTCTCTTTCAAGTTCTGAATACCACCTACTAGTGAATTCTCTTTCTCTCTGTAAAGGACAATCAACATTCGGCCATCCTCTAGACCTGAGTGCACGCCTCCGATGCGCGCAAACAGTTATACTTTCTCTCTCTTTCAAGCTGTTTTTCTCATATTTTCCTTGTCGTACTTGTGTAATCCAGAAAGGTTCCATAAGAAATTACGCGATCTGTATATCAGTGGATATATTCATGACACTTTCTATATTTTCGAAAACAAACGTGACAGCCAAAATGCTGACATTATGATGTGTGAGAATAGATATAATGTAAATACATTTAAATTGCGTGGGGGCAAAAGTGTTCCAGAATAAAGCTTCAATCTCAAGAGAGACAATTCCAGCATTCTGTAATCAAATTTGATTTTAGAATTAGCAAATTCTGTGAAGCCCTGGAAAAAACTATTTAACAACACGATCATTTACAACCTTTCTATATTTAGATAATATCTACCTATTAATAATTTGACTGCACTATTTTAATTTTTCTCATGGTTAACACAATATTTATTTCCTAATTTTATTTTGTGTGGAAGCCATGTTTATCCATTCATTCTTTGCTCCACCTATTTCCAACGCCGCATTCGAAGAACGGTTTTGAAAAATATTCACACAATAGCCTCTACTCTATAATCAGTGTTTAATACCACCCGTGTGTTAAATATTAAATCACACTGTACAATATATCATCGTCCGCAATTGTCGTTCGCTACGAGCGTGCTGTGATTTAATATATAATTTCAATTTTGAGATGTGTGTTATTAAAATTTGATCCAGAAAATACCACAGTGCTACTTATTTTCGCACAAATATAGAGAAATTTTGTGAGAAGTTTCAAATGATGTAGTGGTATTGAAAATTTGAGATTTCGCAGGTCAAATATTATGGATTTTTGTTCAAAATTGTTAACTGTTTTTAACTATATATTTTTTGTTCCATTGTATCCCACATTTTCCAGATAAACTCAATCCAATTCGATAATTTAATTCAATAAATCTTTTGAAAATAATTGAATGTACTGGATGCATTTTCTCTGTTATATATAGTTAAAGAGGAAACAATAGTTTCGTTAGAACTCAATCACGTGGTTGTCCACTTTTAGCGGCTAAATTTTCAAATAAAATGTAGTTTTTCGGCAAATTATCAATAATATTTTAAATTTGGCTAGGCCGCTTTAAATAGTTTCTTGTCAATTTTAGCTGATTCATAATTTATTTGAAGTAAATTGATTCGGACACTGTATTGGTGTAAGTTTGATTTGGTGCTTTCATTGACAACAAGCCATATACAGGGTGTAACAAAAAGGCAGGTCATAAATCATACCACATATTCTGGGGCTAAAAATAACTCGATCCAACCCAAGTTACCCTAGTACAAATGTGCATGCGAAAAAAGTTACAACCCTTCGAAGTAACCAAATGAAAATAGATTTTTTCAAATATCTCGACAGTTGTTCGACATATTATGATGAAAGTTGACAAGTGGCTTTCTTATGATAAGAGCATCATCTTAAAAAAAATTGAAAAATTATTGCACCCCGTTAAAAATTTATGGGAGTTGAGATCCCCTAGACCCCCCAAAATTTTTGTGTACGTTACAATTTAATGCTTATTGTGGCACCATTATTCAAACACATTATTTTTGAAACTTTTTTGCCCCTTGGCACTTTTTACAATTATCAGTTTTTATCGAGATACGGCCTATTTTTCATTATGCTTCAAAAATTTCGAGTAACAAAAATGAAAGTGAATTAAAATGAATGTTTTCGAGGGTCCCAAATTTTTGATTGAATCTTATTTATTTACAAATGTGTAGTTTTTATTAGATGTTCGAAATGGCCCCCATTTTCTTGAATACACAATCGGCACCGTTTTACTAACGAAAACCGAATATTCTGGAAAATCAATGGCTTCTGACGATATCTAATTGCAGCCTCAATGATTCTATTCCACAGTTGTTGTTCGCTCATAATTTCTACAGCACACACATCGTTCTTCATGCAACCCCAGACGCTAAAGTCGATAGGGTTCAGATCTGGACCTCTGGGTGACCAAGCAATAGGTGCATCAGGACCCCTTCCAATCCAGCGTCCAGGATATTGATCGCAAATATGTTGCCTTACTTCGTTAGTGTAATGTGCTGGAGCACCATCATGTAAGTACCACATATTTTGCCTTATTCTGAGATTTACCTTTTCCAAGTACTCTGGTAATTCGTTTTGTAAAAATTGCAAATAATTTTCACCGTTTAATTTGCTTGGAAGAAATACTGGCCCTATTAGATTGTTGTCAACAATTCCTAGCCAAACATTGACTTTGAACATTCTTTGGTGATGAGTGAGGGTTTTCTTCGGCCCAGATGTGTTCGTTATAGTGATTCGTAAGGCCATTTCTGTTGAAGGTTGCTTCGTCAGTAAATAAAATATGGTTAATGAAGTTGGCATTCCGAGTGTTTTCCGTCAACAACCAATCGCAAAATCCCATTCTTTTAGGATAATCTTCATCTAGCAACTCTTGAACGGTTGTTAAATGATAAGGATGAAGCTGCTGTTCCTTTATTCTTCTCCAAACCATCATGTGAGACAGATCTAATTGCGCAGCTACTACTCTTGTACTACTTTGAGGGGTTTCTTCAATTGCATCCAAAATCTCCTCATCGTCTGCATCCACTCTCGGACGACCACTATTACCAGCAAGTTGTGGTCGTAATGTACCTACCTGTTTCCCGTAAACGACGATCAATGGAGAGAAATAATCGACGATCTGGTGTATTTCAATTGGAATATTTTTCCGCATAAAACCTTGCAGCTGCTGCGCTATTTCCCCGGCATTCACCTGTGTTATCAAAATTATCGATAAGTATCTTAAATCTTAATTCAACATTACGAAACTTACCCAATATTAAATGCATATCTGCCATTTCTGAAAACGTGTATTCCATTGTTATTAGAAAAGTTAGTTCCTCTTAAACACACAAAAGTTGAAAGCTTCAAATGTATTATTGACAATAATTGTTGATCCAATGTCTAATTGTATCCTTAGTAACAACGGTTGTTTACTAAATAATAATACGCAGTTTTTGAAGCCTAATGAAAAATAGGCCGTATCTCGATAAAAACTGATAATTGTAAAAAGTGCCAAGGGGCAAAAAAGTTTCAAAAATAATGTGTTTGAATAATGGTGCCACAATAAGCATTAAATGGTAACGTACACAAAAATTTTGGGGGGTTTAGGGGATCTCAACTCCCATAAATTTTTAACGGGGTGCAATAATTTCTTAATTTTTTCAAGATGATGCTCTTATCATAAGAAAGCCACTTGTCAACTTTCATTATAATATGTCGAACAACTGTCGAGATATTTGAAAAAATGTATTTTCATTTGGTTACTTCGAAGGGTTATAACTTTTTTCGCATGCACATTTGTACTAGGGTAACTTGGGTTGGATCGAGTTATTTTTAGCCCTAGAATATGTGGTATGATTTATGACCTGCCTTTTTGTTACACCCTGTATACAGTGTGTCGCATTTAAGATGAAGACATCCCCATATTTTCGCTGTTTGAAAGATTACAGATTTGAATTTTTGCTGAGTCATACATGTTGATGGGCCACATCTTTTCAGTTAATCAACTGAAATCTGAACTTTAATCTCAGCCTACTACGATTTCACAAACGGGGTCACTTTTTGATATTTTGCTTCGCATAAAAAATATCGGAAAAATATATTCGAAAAAGTTGTTTAGAATATCATTTCAACCCCATATACCGAAATTCATCACAAAATTCGCATTTTTAATTTTTTTGCCCACCCACATTTATTATTACAAGATATTGTAACCTAACCTAACCAAACCTAACCTAACCAAAAAATGAAAAGATTAAAAATGCGAATTTTGTAATAAAATTTGGTATGTGGGGTTAACATAATATTCTGAACTACTTTTTTTAATAATATTTTTCGATATCTCTATAACGCGAAGCAAAATATCGAGAAGCGGTCCTGTTTGTGAAATCATAGTAGGTTGAGTTTAAAGTTCAGATTTCAGTTGACTATTTCAAGAAATGTGGCCCATCAACCTGTATGACTCTACAAAAATCCGAATCTGTAATTCTTCAAACAGCGAAAATATGGGAGTGTCTTCATCTTAAACGCGACACTCTCTATATATGACTGTTTATAATAAAAAGGATCGTTAAATCAATACAAATCAACTAAGCTACAAATCTAAAGTCTGTCCAAATAATTGTTTATTCTCAGGGCGCCTGTCATTCATGTCAACGCGTCAGTTTGTTAACAATCCCTATATATACTGTTAATGCTACATTTGTATACGCTGGTTATAATCATACTCATTCTCTAACATAGTTAGTTAACATTATACATACATACGATTCTTCCATCATTAATAAGGTGTGAATTAAGAAACTGATATTTATAAATTACACCATAGCCAAATTGTGCAGCTTAATGGTCAATTGAAATTCACCATAGAAGCGTCAATATGAATTGGAAGTATGTACATCTCCTAATGACTCAATCTGTATAATTCTTTAGATATAAAATTGGTCACTTTTAAAATGAACCATTTAAAATGATTGGCATCTGCCTCTTGACACTTCACAACCACTGTTGAAGAGGGTTCTTCGCACCTAAACAAAACCATATAAAGTTTTAAATTTAACACCCCTGTTTTTTCCAAACAACGAAATAAAAGAAGGTACTAAAAAATATATGTATTCAACGATTATCATTTCGACCTGACCCATCATTATAGACAGCTCGTTGTAAAATCAACCGAAATTGGTACTTGTGTAACTTGTTCATAAGAACTGTATGCTATCCGTTAATAATTCGCTCGGATGTAACTTAATAATGACATATTCGAATTGTAATTCTACACCAATGTGTATTAAAAGCCCTTAAAACGAGATCCCTTTTGTGCAAATCCTCCCTAAAACTACTCCTATTTCAAGGACCTTAATTGTTAAGTTTAGCTCAATAAAAAATAAATTTAGGGCATTAAATGACACTGAAATCAGTAGAATTTGTCTAAACTTGTTAGTGTTTCGATGAGGCTTCTCGGATTAAAAGATCAATCGAAAAAAGTGAATAGATCATACAGTATTAAATAAACAGAAATTTCTCTTTCTCGTTGTCTTTTCAGTGCACTGCGACAATACTGCTCAATCCAAATTACCATCCTCTGAAGGGGTGAGTTAATTTACATCCTTGTCTTGTCTTACGCATGGTATCTAATTCCAGTAGGCTCATGCTTTGCGGTATATCTGATCTGAAACAGTTCTCTTTGCCAGATTTAAAGTAGTTCCTAGTCAGGGTCAATCCAAATTAATATCCTCTGAAGGGATAAGTCTATTTACATCCTTATAATACACAAACGCAGCCAGAAAATACCACAGAATGTGTTCCACTGATTCATCTTCTAAACAGAGTCGACACTCTGTATTTTCGACCATTTATAAGCCAGATCTCCACCCAGATCCTGTTTAGCAACGATCCTGCTTTGGACCTTATTCTTAAGCATAGTATCTCATTCCAGTAGGCACATGCTTTGCGGTATATCTGGTATGAAACAGTTCTCTTCACCAGATTTAAAGGAATTGCTAGTCAGGGCTCCGGGTCTAAGACTGTCACACTATTCCGTAACCAGTTCTTCGGTCTCCAGATCATGACAACAAACTCAGTATTTGGTTAACTGCACAACTTTCATTTCCATTTTGGATATGAACCAACTCATGTCCGCCACAAGTAGTAGCGATTGATTTCTCTCTGGTTCTTCCTCAGCTGGAACAATGTAGGTACCTGAAGATCAGTTGGTTTTAATTGCACCCGTCATTGCCAGGCAGGCACTTATATACGCTATGTTGAGTGTAGCCTACGCCAGATTTTCTGGTACTTGCTCCACCAGATCACAAAGCCTTACTACCATCACATACAGCAAGTAGATCTGTCTGGGTATTAGGTTCCAGTTTGTTCCACAAAGTCTTTAGCAAATTTATAATGCTGGAATACTTTTCCCAGTGTCAGTTGTGTGTGTTATCCAGCGCAACGCCAAGATATTTTGCCTCGTCGACAAATGAAGGTGAATAGGTCTATCATCAGAAGTTTGCAATAAAACTCTTAAGTTGCGAGTGGCAGGAAGGGGACACAACCATGGCTGCACCTCAACTAACGTCTAGGTGGTCACGCACCATGGCTTCCCGAAGATGAACGATAGGCGCCAACGTTGTAAAATTTAGTAGTAACATAACAATATTGAAGTAAATATGTAAATATCAGAAAATGGGAAATAGAAAACTAAGAAAAAAACAAAAAAGCCCAGGTCCTAACCGGGTTTCGAACCTACGACCTCTGAGTTGTAAGCTCAGTACCCTACCAACTGTACCAATCTGCTCACATTCAATCATATCGAATAGAAGGTTAAAGGCTGCTCAACTACTAAATATAGGAAGTGCCAAGATTCAATAAATTAAATTTGACAACGTTGCATCCTAGTCGGGTAAATAAGCTCTCGTTCAGCAGCCACGCTGCGTGACCACCTATACGCTAATTGCACCTCATAGTTTTGATCCTGGGTCCTTGGTTGTCTAGCCGGTTGTCTAGCCGGTCTCTAGTAGCACTCCAATAAAACAAACTATATTAAAATTTCCATCCGCTTAAAAGAAAACTTTGTATAAAACTCATTTAGTTGATTATACCAAATGTCCACCCCTCCAGCCCTATAAAACTCCACTCGAGCCCTATTTAACGAGCAAAATGCACAATTGTATACGTTCAAATTAAAACGTAACAGTCATTAAAAGCGAAAATGAGCATTGTACAATGGGTAAAAAAAAAGAGCGCAATTAAAAATTTGAATATAAGACAAAGCGACATCAACGCAAATACTTTCGACCGACATTGTTCTTTCATAAACAAAAGAAAACCAATAGTTAGCAAATGGTTTGTGAGATATTATAAAAGATCGAATCATTGGTGGGTTATTCAAAAAAGAATAAAGGAAAAATTAAATTACGTAAGTACCTACATTCATCTCTCTTACGACAAGCCAACTAAATTGGAGCTGCTAGGTCATTTTAAAACATTTGAAATCTGTAAATGCTTTTGGCCTTTCCAAACCTTTTTTTACTTATTGTTATGTACAGTTTGTGGTTATAAAAGACCAATAAAAGACCGGAAACTTGTATTACCTCAGGTACATTTATGAAAATTGTGAAAAAGTAACCGCAAGCATTAGAAATTAGGTTTTCCTACAACCTCTATGCAAAACACGCTTTTCTACACAAATTTTTATACGCAAAGCAGGCCTTTTCCGCACCGAAATGTCAAACAAAGCTACCTATGACCTGTCAACTTTTTTTGACAAATCAATCTAATAGTGAATTTCTTATTAGTGTACAATTTTCAAATTTAAACCAAAAGTACGTAAACGATTTATTTTATTATTTATTTTAATTTATTAATTATAAAACCATTAACCTATTAAGCATTATTCTAGGAATTATGAACCAAGATCAAAATAATTTATCTTTTTAGCTGTCCAATTCGGACATTGAAAATACTCGTCCAGATATTATCGAAATGGCTCGAACTGTAACCCAAAATTTTTTACCTAGGGTTCAAATTTTACAATTAATTATACATTTATCTATTTATTTCCATATTGTTAGTTCTTTCTGTTTAAATAAAATAACCATATGAATTACTGTATTTCTTTCATTAATACATGTGGTTGTAGAAAAAATATTCTGTACAACTTGTACGCAAATCACTTTTCCCACTCGCTAGATTTGCGACACTCGCCTTACGGCTCGTGCCCGTGCCACAAACTTCTGCGCTCGTGGGAAAAGTGGAGCTTTGCGCACTAGTTGTATAAACTACTATTTTCCACTACTAGCTGTGAAGTTGACATTAACCTAGGTCAATAATGGACAAATTCAAATATTTTGAGAATTCAGTGATAGTTCAACAAAAGAATATCCAGGAGATTGTCTTTAACATTATTTGCTGCTCGAAGATATCAAGATAAAATTATTTGAATAAAAATGTCATTAGCTTAAAATTCGCGCTCAGCCAAAAATGACAGATGACATAACGAGTACGTTCATAATATATCGAAAACTGACAGTGTACTTGTCAATCAGACGACGGGGTAAACGCTTCTCGTGTTGCTTTTGTGAATTATTTATAATTTCTGTCTTAAATTTGGCTAGTAGTGGAAAAAATTGTATATACACCATGGTGTTGAAGACATTTATAAGCCTCGCACCTTATTCCGCTCGGTCAATAATAATAGTCTACACTACCTTGGTGTATAATATACTATTTATTACTCTCTCGTACATGAAAATAGATTAAAGTAAGAGCACGTACCGTCGCCTTATCACAATATGTATCGTTAAAATTGCAATTTTGTTTAACGTGACTATGCAGAATGATATTATGTGAATATTAAATTATAGGGTTCAATTTAACTGAAATTACCAACTGCCCAAAAATAAAAAGTGTTAGATACGTCTAAATCACCCAGTGCCGTACCCAAAAATTTTTCGATGCTTTTTAGATACATTTGCATTTTATTTTGAAAACTTTACAGCGAAATACCATTTTTTTACGACAACCTAGATAAATGTTCATTTTGTAAACGTAACTTCAATCTTAAATAAGCAAATTTTGTACAGAATATCATTTTTGCATCGGCTTCTAGGCATGTTGCTAAGCAAAAAATGCGAAATGGAATATTTCGTGTTAGATCTAGGTTCACTCTAAAATCACGACGACTACGACTTGTCAAATTATGACGTCCAGCGACAAATTGATGAAATGCCAGCAGATCGTTTCTGTCAAAGTAGGTAACGAGTGACTTCATAGTTGTTTTCTATAAATACATTTTTATAGGCTTCTATTTCTGTGTATCTATTAGAAATAGCAATAAAGAAAATATTTACATATTGCTTCAATTTATATTTTAATTCTGATAGAAAGCCCATTAGCGGCGAATTCGGAGTAATGAATTATTATCGGTATATTTCTTTCAAAGTTTTTGCAATGTATGCATGTATTAAAAGTGAACGATATGTTATAGAAAAAGTATAGTATGCAATTCGCAACAAAATGGGCATCATTTTGTGCTCATTGCATAATATACTATTTTTTAAACACGAAATTTGAACGTAAACGAGTAAAAGCAAAAAAGACTTGAGAGCTGA
>CAJUYH010009283.1:0-14021 GCA_910591685.1 Galerucella tenella
TATAAGAAACAAGCAAGCAGCGAGACCTCTTACGTCACAATAAACTCACATATTTTCCCGCGCTGAGTAAATATTTGAAAATTACCATTTTTGTTAAGTTAATAAAAAATCACTGGTTTAATTTATTTGTGTGAAATATTGATTTCTGGCATAATAGTACCACAAAGTACCTGCTCCGACTCTTTTTCAATTTTTTCCGCTCATAGGAAAATACCCTATTGATTCTGCATAGAGCTGCCTAATATCCATTATTTTAAGGTCATTATATAATCGTTCAGTAGAGTAAGTTTTTTTTAAAGTATGTACATAATTTTTAGGATTGTTTCTTGAGCTACCTCTACAGATTGCATTTTAGTTTTCCTAATACCTCCCCAACCTATTATACCATAAATTAGCAAATATTCAATCAATGCGTAGTACACTGATTTTAGTTTGTTCGACGATAGGATTTGACGACACAAGCTAAACTTGTAGAATAAAGTTCTAATTTTATTTTTCAAATTATCAATATGAACATCCCATTTCAAATGAGATTCCAAAAATATATCCAAGTACTTCACTGATGAAACCAGCTGTAGATTTTTATTTCCCATTTTTGATAGAATGGTATGGTACTGTGAGCTCATAAGAGGAAAACGGTATAATTTTGGTTTTATTTACATTAACAGTAATTAAATTGGTTCTAAACCAATTTGTAATATTTTTCAAGGTCCTTTTCTGCTACTTCCTTAACTTGACCCCCGGAATCGGCCGTATATATCAAGACAGTGTCATCTGCAAACGAAGTACATTCCCCGATGGTAGCCATTTCTAGTAATGGGTTAATATAAATTAAAAATGAAATTGGACCAAGAACGGTACCCTGTGGGACTCCACATGTAACCGTCTCTTCTGAGCTTATGACACCATCCAGTATAACACGCTGTTTTCTATAATGAATATAATTTTTGAACAAATCCAGAACCACGCCTTCAAGTTTTTCCAGCAAAAGATCATGACTTATTGTGTCAAAATCCTTTGCTAGATCAATAAACACACCTAAACAGCATTTGCTAGTATCAACCGCTTTATCTGATGTACATTTTTTTGTTAATAATAATATACTTCTGGTTTAACCGAAAATGCCATCAACTTCTTCAATTTAAATGGGACACCCTATATATTTTTACAGATTTTGGAAGAGCTTGTTATTTTCAATTCACATATTCTGAGTTTAGTGTGAAAAAATTTGTAAAAACGAGAAACTTTAATGAACCTCCTTTGAGTTTTTTGCATTAGAGTACAAAACTATTTAGATAAACTAACTGATGTTGTTTGTAATTAAACGAGTATTTTTTAGTTCGTCTTTTGTTCTCCAATTGTCAAATTCTAATTGACGGAAATAAATTTTACAATTTAGAACAGTTCAATTAAGTGAAAAAGGGCGTATTAGAACTCATGAAGAAGTGTGTCATATTTTCAATAATTTGCATCCGGAGAGAAATCCTATATCACGCCCAACAGTAACTAAAACATTACAACGTTTCAATGCAACTGGGATAGTAAAAAATTTGCTAAAACCTGGAAGACCGCGGACTGCAACGAACGAAACTGTTTAACAAAATATTGCAATTGATCTAGAAGAATCACCTCAAACTTCACCACAAATTTGGCACTAAACCATGGTATCAGTCGACGTTCTGTAGGCAAGATATTAAAAAGTAAAAAGTATCATCCGTATGAGGTACAGTTGGTTCAAGAATTGTCAGACGATGATTTTGACAGACGGCTGAAATTTGGCGAACGGCTACTGGACATCTGTAATGTCGACGAAAATTTTGCTTGTAGCATAGTTTTTTCCGATGAGGCAACTTTTTTGTTCAAATCGAACAGTTAATTGCCATAACTCAAGGTATTGGTCGAATGAGAATCCTCATTGGATTCATGATCACATACCCAGCATCCATAGAAGTTAAATGTTTGGATGGGAACTGTCGAAAATAGGCTTATAGGCCCATTTTTTATCGACGGAAACTTGAATGGGGACGTGTATTTGGATCTACTAAATAACGAAATTATTCCTACACTTCAACAGAATGGGCAATTAACACAAATTGTTTGGTTTCAACAAGATGGAGCACCTCCCCACTATGATAGACAGGTTGGGGATTTTTTGAATTCGAATTTTCCAAATCGATGAATTAGACGTAGATGATTCAAAGAGTGGCCTGCTGGTTCTCCGGATCTTAGCCTGTTAGGTTAGTCAGTAAGTGCAGTGTCATGTCTTTTTGCAGGAAGGAGCTAGGCATTGTGTTTCAATATAATCTATATAACTCGGTATTGGTACGACCTGACCTAATTAAAGATCTTGGTGTTTATTACGATCCTAAACTAACTTTCACTGCTCATATTGATAAAATCACTGCAAGCGCTTATCGGATTCTCGGATCCGTAATTAGAAACATGAGACTATTTAAATCTTTTACTACAATGAATTTACTGTTTTCTGCATTTATACGGACCAAACTGGAATATGCCAGTGTTATATGGAATCCTATTTATAATATACACATTTCTGCAATCGAACGTATCCAGAGGCGCTTCTTTAAGTCAGCATGTTTCATTCTGGATGGTTTGTATCCGGCGCGGAATATATCGCAGCAGTACTTTTATAATCGATTTGGTGCACACAGTCTGCTGAGAAGGCGGTCAATGTACTCTGTGTTATTTTTATATTAAATATATTATATCGAACTTATCGAACTAATATATACAAATCTTCACCTTTACAGTTTCTAATTGAAAATTATTCTAATATAGAAAAATCTGTTGACATTTCAAACTGCAGCCAATCGTCAATTAGACGTTATTGTTTAGAAACCTAAATCTATCTTAGATGCGAAACAGCTTTTGATACCTTTTTTTCCTCTTTTATTCTATATTTTGTTTCCAATTGGTGCTAGTTCAATTTATGATATACAGATCGCGTTATTTCTTATGGAACCTTTCTGGATTACACAAGTACGACAAGGAAAATATGAGAAAAACTGCTTGAACGAGAGAGAAAGGATTACTGTACGCGCGCATCGGAGGCGTGTACCTAGGTCTAGGGGCTGGCCGAATGTTTATTGTTCGTTCTGAATATCACCTACTAGTGAATTCTCTTTCTCTGTAAAGGACAATCAGCATTCGGCCATCCCCTAGACCTGGGTACACTCCTCCAATGCGCGCACACAGTTCTACTTTCTCTCTCTTTCAAGCTGTTTTCTCATATTTTCCTTGTCGTACTTGTGTAATCCAGGAAGGTTCCATAAGAAATTACGCGATCTGTATGTGTAGTTTGAGCATACATAATTATTGTAATGTTTTCTTATATATTGTGATAGTTTTTTTTTGTAAATTATCGTACCTATGTTATTTATCTAACTACTACTAACCTTATCCTGTAAATTGGGTATCTTCCGTAGGATATTGTAAATAAATAAATAAATGAATAAATGAAATCACGTGTTCACGTTAGACGACCAACAAACTTACAGGAATTGAGGCAAAGAATTATTGATGGATGTGAATACGGGGAGAAGTCTTGGAAAGAGTGACTCAAAAATTTGTTAATAGGATGACACATTGTCGGCAAGTACACGGCGAGCATTTTGAATATTAGAAGTAATTTTGTGCAACTAACTTGTAAAACTAACAGTGAGTTATTCCTCGTTTTTACAATTTTTTTACACTAAACCCCGTATGAACAATCGCATAGTCAGATTCCTTATGATATCTGTCACTCTTAGTACTTTCGCGCTTCAAATTTAAATAGTAGTAGTGATAAAGGGGTGCGGAAGGATGTACGACAGCTGAGAATATGATCGAAAAATGCCCTCCTGAAAATAAAAATCGTCATGCTCTTGCATTTTCTCCAAAAAGTGTACCTTCAATATATTCAATCTGTTTCGTTTCCGGTTACGTACCCTGTTTACTGAGTTCTGTACAGAAATACTGTTCATTTGGAGAGAAATGCATATAAATTGTGTAATTTCAACAGTCAATTCTCCTTTGTATATTCAAAATGAAGACTGCGTGAAGCCTGGGAAGAAATATTATTTTATTTTAATAAAGGTGGGTTACGGGAGATCAACCAGGCGAGTTGATCCCCGTCAGCTTTATAGGCCACTATTTGAGATTGTATAAACCTGACAAAGCCATTATTCAAGACAAGAATTGAAATTACTTTTTACTGATAATATCTCACATACAATATTCATGTTACTGTCATTTATTAATTCGTTTTTTTGCCGGCTTTGAGCAAATCATGGTGGTCCTCCCAACTTTTTGTAAGGTAAACCCTCTCCTGATGTTTTGATCAATACAAGCGGTGATGCCAAGTAGAGATTGTCTTTCGTGTGCGAAGAAGACACTTTCCGCACGTTTTGGAAACAACATATTTTCTCGGAGCTGTCAGAAAATGGAGCAAATATCCCAATCCCTCAGTTGATTTGGATAATTCTCTACTATTATAACGATATGTATGCATTTCAGGTGTTTTGACTGGCCTATGAGAAATAGATCAGCAAATATAACAAGAAATATCTCTTGCTTTACATCATGAACCAGTTTATGAGATATGTAAATATGAAGAAATATCACCGGATATGAAAATCTGAGTTCAGAATTCAACATGAGAAAAGTGGCGAATTCATAGTATTCTTTGAGATACGGCTTCTTTTAAGCAAGATTTGTATGTTATATTTATGAATTTATCTCTCTATGAACGTCGTACTCTCTGTTGTTACTCAAGTTATAGCTTGTCACATTGAAAAATTGCTTTTCGTAATAGTGCTGTCGAATAATGTGTATAGTCTATTTGAAGATGATCGATAAAACAGTGTTTATGGAAGAAGTTGAAAAAGATTGGATCATGACAGAGAAGTGATATAGTTCGGGGAAAATAAGACAGAAGCATACAATTTTTCCTAGATATTATTATTTTCTAAGATTTTGGAATAAATTCCATTGGAACTTGCGAAGCAGCAGTTTGTATATATGAAAATTTTCCATGCTTTTTCATCTTTTGTTAATAGAGAGATTTCAAGCCACATAAATTTTGATATACTTTACACGCTAAACGTTAAACTGAGCAAGCGCAGTCTTTCTAAAATAGCGGATGACATTTCTAATTATCTTAGTTTTTGAAGCCATAACCTGTGAACGACGTCACACGTTGAACGTTATTTCATTTGGTGTAACTAACCTCATCAAATTTTCTGTTTGTTTAATTTGATTTGTATACATTATTACATGACATTAATTATGGATCATATAGAAAATATAATTAGGGCCATTCGCACCGGTTACACTTAAACGTTAAGTGTCACTCAAATCCACTAAGGCCCAGTTTCATAATCAACTTAAAGTGCCTTTAAATATTAAAGTTGGCTTAAAGTTGAAAAAGTGGTCCCATAATCGTACTTTAAGATAAAGTAGTGCCTAAAGTTTCCTTCAACTTGAAGTGCGAATTTCTAAACTTTACAGAAGATAAAGTGGCTTTAAAGCAGACATAACCTAGTTTTCTCCATATTTTTTGACAACGAGGCTGAATACTTCACGAAAAAATGATGAACATGCTTGATAGTTCTTCCAGCTCTAGTTCATCACTCGATGACGAAGAGATTTATTTAAGAAGAATAAAAATGCTGACTTTTTAAATCGTTTACGGTTATCAATACTGTTCGTAACTTGTTACAAAACATTGAACCTCTAATTCGGATTCAACACTGCTGATTTTATTCGTCGTTTTACATTCTATTACATGTTTGTGTTTTTCTATGCTTTGTAGTAGAGACAATTCCTCTTCCTTTGTAAAGTTTGTTGTACGTTTTATATTTGCCTCCATTATTCAGTAAATATTCAATATAACAATATTGTCAACAACAACAAACCGCCAAAGCAATAATTTTAGGTTAGATAACTAAATTAAATAGTGTCTAAGGTATCGAAAAACAAATTTCAGGGCTGCCAACTTAGCTAAATGCTACTTTTATTAAAAGAAGGTGCTACTTTCATTATGAAACGCAATTATTTCAAAGTCGTCTTAAAGGATACTTTAAGATAAAGTCTACTTTTACTAAGTCGGCTCGCATACCGAAGCAATAGCAATGACCAACAAGCAATAGACAATAAGCAACACGCAATATATGTTACGTTGATCTCGCATACCAAATCAATAATATTCCTTATTTGCTTATTCTAGAATTTCGTTGTTAGCGCAGACGAAATTAATAAATAATAAAAAAAATTACTAGTCTCAAATGTCGTCGTCTGATGAGGATGAAGTAGTAATAATGTGGCAGTATAGGCGAAGGAGAAATAGGAAACGAAGACGATATTGGATTCATCCTTCCTTTCAAGCACTAAAGAATCATGGAGCAAGTTTATGGGCCAATGAATTAAAGGTTCATCCCAGCCAGTTTCAGAACTGCTATCGGATGAGTCCAGATACTTTCTCAACACTAGTGGAGATGGTAGCACCTTATATTACCAAACAAGATACTAACTATAGAGATGCGATCACACCACAAGAGAAAGTATTGATTACACTCAGGTAAGGTATATTGAGTATATTTAATATATTTGAAACAGTGGTATTTTAATCAAAAATGAACTTAAAAAAATACATTACAATAGTTAAATTAAAGTTGAAAAGAGAAGTTTCCTTTTGATAAACCTGGAGCGAAGGTCTGAATATATGTTTGTACGGGTGTTCTTTGTTCTTCATCTTCTCTTGTTGAAAACGAATGACTTGAATAAGTTGAAACATTGGACTGAGCTGAGTAATTGGAATAATCAGGGCTGGGAGCTGGTGTTGATTCCACTAGTACAGTCTGACTTTGCAGTGGACCATCACACAGAAGCTCATCTAGAAGCTCAAGTGTTTTTCATTTAAACTTTCTCTTTTGATAGTCAGTTAATTTTGCTACATCCGGAAGCAAACTTGCTAGAAACTGCAGGTCTGGATTAGACTTCTCTTTATCTGAATAGGGTGTTCGGGTTTTTGCCTTGACGAAGTCTATAAAACATTTATCAGCCTCATTAGAGGTACTTGTAGAAACTTTCTTCCGCTTTTCAGAAGGTCCAATGCTCCTAGTATTTGAACATTGCTCTGCAGTACATGAATTTTTGGTTTGAAAACTTTTAACGACAGGTGTGACATCTGTGTGCTTCTCTTGAGACTCTACTGAGGCTGTAATATCTTGTTCTGAATTATCTTCATTCATCTCTGCTTCCTCAAATTCACTATATTCTTCATTTAAACTGAGCTCTGTTTCTGTAGGTAAATTTCCTTGTTGCGGTTTGGATTTCATGAACGGCGTAACGAACTGCATTACATCTTTTAAGTAGTAATCTTTAATTTTCTTGGCTCCGCTTCCTGAGGGTGGTTTTTTCATGCTTCTTGCAAGGGCCGTTTGAAGATTCTTCCACTTTTCTTTGCATTGGGAACCTGAAAAAAAAATTATATAACTTTGTTGCAGGTATCTAGCTACAGGATGCAGTTTTAAAGCCCTCACCCATATATTTATGAGAGGAGATACTACTATAGGATTAATTGTTAAAGAATGTACAAAGGCTATATGGCACGTTCTTCAACCACTGTTTATGCCTGTTCCGACAGAGGCAATTTGGCAGTCTACGGCACAATGGTACTACGAACTATGGGATCTTCCAAACTGCATAGGCTCTATCGATGGAAAGCATTGCCGAATAAAAAAATTTTACAACACTGGATCGCACTATTATAATTACAAGAGTTTTTTTCGGTGGTACTGATGGCCTGTGCAAATGCTGATGGAATTTTTCTAACCATTGATGTCGGTGAAGCAGGTAGAATGAGTGACGGTGCAGTTTTCCGGTCTTCCACTATTGGAAGATTGCTAAACAAGGAAAAACTTCTTATTCCAAAAGCAAGACCATTGCCAAATGATGATGTAGATTTTCCATTTTACTTTGTAGGAGACGAGGCATTCCCATTACAGAAAAATCTGATGCGACCATATCCAAGAAGGATTTTAGATGATGAGAAAAGAATATTTAACTACAGATTATCAAGGGGCCGAAAGAGCGTAGAATGTGCATTCGGAATGCTAGCATCTAAATTTGAAATTTTTCAAAGGTCAATATTATGTCAAGAGGATACAGCGATTTTAGTAATTAAAAGTGCTTGTGTTCTCCATAATTTTATAAAACTCATAGAGGGTAGGTTTTCAATTCCACAGATTGTGAAATACAACCCGATACTTAAAAATCCACCAGTACCACCTATTAAGCAGTCTGCTTTTGAATTACGTGATTACTTGAAATCTTATTCTTTAAAACCTGAAAACGCCTTACCTTGGCAAGGTAATACCGTGTAATGAAAAATTGTAAAAATTAATAAATACCTGCTACTTACTAGATAGTTTTAATTCCCTTGCAATGGCACTCCACGACTTCTCCACTACATCTCTCTTGCTATGGTCTTGCCGTGTATAATCGTAAATACATGAGTACTTTTCCACCATCTCCACAAACTTTATATTAAAAGCAGGATCGTCCGACATGTTCAATAATAAAGTAATAATAATACTAAAAAAAGGTAATTAACTATATAAAAAAGCACACCAAAAATAAGAACAAACCAACCTATATTTTGAATGTTGACAACAAATAGGCAATTTATATTGAATTTCAACACGCACGCCGTATCGCTAGCAACATAGATTGCTCTGGACAGGCGATAGCGATATCACGTTGTGTCGGTGTACGAACCCCGCTAAAGGCACTTTAACTATCGAATTATGAAACCGGCCCTAAGTGTCACTTAGTCGTTCGCACCGTATTTAAAGGCACCCTTAACGCGACGTTAAGGATACCTTAACAAAGGGCCAACTGCACCGCTGCTACTTAAGCATTTAAGTAAGACTTAGGGAATATGTGTGACTGCACTGCGTCGTAAGTCGTTCTTAACGTAAGTCGAAGTGTAGTTTCTACTTAAGTCCTACTTAGGTGAAAGTAAGGTTATATCTTGGCACTTGGCAGACAAAATGATCAAAATATAGAGAGGTTAGTTTATAAAATCAAACAAAATGGAATTAATAATGGATATAGAGCTTTTTGATAACCTTTACAGAATGGAATTAATTGAATCTGGTGTTCCCGCAAGACTACAATTCACAGACAAGATTTTTATAACACCCTATCCGAATATAAATTTTTTTAAAAGTTTCGATTACGAAAAGAAACAATCAGATTTCTACTACCACTATTAAAAGATCGATAGTTTTATCCATGAACACTGGGCATAAATCAATGGGAGACGCAGCTCTTTATTATATTTTATTGTTTATATTTTGAATATAATTGTCATTCTCATTATCAGAATTAAGTGTCACAACTGTCACATTTCAATTTTTACCAAAATCAAAATCCCTGTCCGCCTGTCCACATCCTGTCTTAAGTCGACTTAGCTAAATAAGACACAGTGCAGTTGAATTACACCAAGTTTTACTTAATGAATAAAGTTTTACTTCTGAAAGTATTACTTAGAAGAAGAAACGGTGCAGTTGGCCCTAAGCTCGGAATATCCCCGGCTTAAAGTTCCACTTAACCTCGAAATACTAATTTTGAAGTTAATTTATGACAGTTTAGATTTGAGTAAATTGTGCTTTGGTAAATGGTAGATCTTTGTATTTGGAATTTGTCTTATCGAAATGGAAATTTAAGAAGATGATTACGATTTAGAAATAATTGATATAGGTAATTGAATACGGCATACCCAGACAGTTATATTATAAGGAACGATTATTTTAATACATTCGATCCGACGTTTTTTCTTAGATTTAGAATGACGAAGGAAACTGCTCTCAATTTTCTTGGAGAAATTGAAATTGTTTATTTTCTATGACATTTTTATACTTGCTAATATCTAATAATAATGATTTCTCACGTGTTGTGAAATTTATTCCACAAGATCGATTTTCTCCGCTCATGACAGAAGAATAAATACTTATCAAAACGTCAAAAACAAAGATGACACCAAATAATATTAAACGCATAGAACAAACTGGATAAAACGACTACCGTTAATTGGTTAATTCCTGACAGGATCTTCTTTTTCAAAAAAATATTTTAAGAATTGCGGCGTTGTCAAATGGAACCTCCCACTTAGTTAAGGGAGGTACAGCGCGAACGAAGTTCCACTTAAATTATAAAGTGTCACTTAGCTAAGTATGACTTTTCAGGATAATCGGTGCGAATGGCCCTTAGACGTCGAAATGATCAAGGTCTAATAGACCACAACTTATAAATAAGGGGCGCTATTCATCTTCACCAAATTGATGCTAAAAATCGGCGTAGACAAGTTAAAACATCCAATGATGTTTACAGTACATTTTAAAAGCCAAAATATAATTAAGTAGTGGAATATATTATTTTTTTTTCATTGGTGAAACATTTTACCTATTCAAAGCACGCCTCAGCGTGTTTAAATCGAACTTTAAAAAACGCGCGTGTTTTAAAGTTACCATAGCAATATCAACAACTCAAGAAGTCTGAGTGACAATTATTATATTATTGATCTGACAGGAGTACTTTGTGACGTCAAATCCTTTATTCGACCAATATCTCACAATTTAAATTTCATAAATGAAAATGGAAAGTACAGTTGGTATTGTTTGAGATAATAATATATTTCGATTTGTCAAAGATTTTTGCGGTATTAACCGTGATTCTGCTTCACTACTTAAAAAATCGATATTAGAATTTATTTTCATGCTTTGCCGTGACAGCCATAAATCTTAAAGACAAGATGCAAATTCGTTTTTCTCATTTCCATGACAACGCAAGGTATACGTAGCATATGCGTAGCATCACGAATTCAACCATTTTTTACATTATTAGTTCTTATTTCCATTTCTTGTTGTTGTAGTAGTAATAGATACCAGTATCTATAATTTCAAAGTGCACCAATAAAAAAAATGGCGTAAAGTATTCGTGGATAACTGGTCTGTAAAACACTTGCTCTATTTCGAGCACTCCAGCTTCGCCGTTGGCATTTATGTTGAAACCTTACCGCTTAATAGAGTTTCGTTTATTCAGACGTAAATAACGGAGTACGTTATCGTTTATTAAGGGGATCGGTTATTTTGTTACTAGAACGTATAACGTTGATCAAATAAGTGGCTCGAAATCTCTCTAATGTTTTCACCTCTTTCCAGGATTTGTCTTTTTCTCTCCGTCTTCTTTTCTTTATTTGTGCTCTTGTCTCATGTATCCATTTCACCTGCCTCCTGTTATACATTCTGTGCATGTGTCTACCATCTGAGTTGTCGTTGTTGTAATAGTATGAATTTCAGTTAACTGGTTGTAGTGCCAGCTCATCTCTTACTTTTGTATTCCTCATTTTGTCCATTTCATTCCCTCCTACCACTCTTTCAAGATACTCTATATCCGTTCCCTATATTTTACTTTCCTGTCTGGTTGAGAGAGTCCAGGAATGTGGGCTCTTCCCACGAGGTAAACATACTATTTTGCCGCGAATCAATTGACACACGACAGATATTGATTAGGTCTGAAAAAATCGCGAATAATTTTATCGAATTTCGTGTTAAAAGTTACTTAGGCTATTAGGGAAACGCATTAAGGCTGAATTGTCAAACTTGACGTCTATAAATTTAATTGCTGCTGTTCTCGAAAATTTAATGGAAAGTGATATTGAATTTTCCCCTTCTGGGACTTTTCCAGAGCTGGTTGGGGCAGTGACTACTGTTTCATTAGAATTGTTACCAAGATAATCAAGAAAAAATACGAATATGCATATTTACAACTGTAAATAAATCTTGACTTTTACCTTGAGAAATGTTGTCTGGTATATCAAAATTTCTCAGCGATTTGCGAGAAACAATTTTTTTATGCTTTTCCAAGATTCTTGAATGATTCATTATAATGATCATTTCACTTAATACAAAATATGCGCCTTTGATTGGTTTAAATATGAGGATTGATATCTGAAAACACCATGTTTTCGATTTTGTATTTCGGCACCTGATTGGATACATGCAATTTTCCTATCTGTGTATTTCGCGTTGTCATTAGTTGCTTTATTATTAAAAATCTAGTGACTGACAGAAAATGTCAAATTATTAAAGAAATGTCAGAATCATTGTGTCAAGAAATAATCTTGACAAATACAACTCGTGTAATTAATGATTATCGAAAATTTCTCCTCTTTTTCGAAACAAATTGTTTTAGGAAACCACACTCGCGCTTACGCGCTCGTGCTGTTTCCAAACAACAATTTGTTTCTCAAAATCGAAGAAATTTGTATTTCGATAATCATTAACACACTTGTTGTATTATTATCGATAATTTTTTACTGGATATAGTAACCAATCAAATTACTTAATTTCAAGTCATGTGTCAAATTTCATCCAATCACCGCTGTATTAGAGCGATAATACCCTACATGTGGTGTTTTCAGTTTGGTGTTTACTTTTTACTAAACAATAATTAAACGTCAAACTGACAACTGGATTAAAAATGTCGCGAAGATTAGGTATTGCATCTAACGATTCAATTAATTTACCAATAATTGTACTTTTCACAACTGTAGTTTTAAATAAAAATGAATACTATTTGATTAAAATTGATAAAGTTTGTATTGAAAATTATTAAACATCAGATTGGCAATCAATTTTTTGAAAGCTACAAAGTAAAAAATTATCTTATCGAATACTCCTCGGGTCTTGATAAATACTCAAAATTTTGTCATAGAGAATGCTGAAAGCGTGTTGCTTGATAATAGCCCAAGGCCGCAGGCCTAGCTCTCGGCCTTGGGCTATTATCAAGCAACACGCTTTCAGTATTCTCTATGACAAAATTATCTCGGTATTATCAAGACCCTAGGGGTATTACTACTGATAATTCAACTACACAAAAATATTCGATACATCCAATGAGCAGTTTCAGCAGTGGATGTTTTTATGTTTTCCTCCATAACATTAAGCGTGGATTTATGCAGCAGCATTTAACAATTATCAATTAGCATTTAACAATTAACATTTATCAATTATAAGTTGAACTACTCATTTCACTATGACTCCATTTATGCAGACAATTAACAATTATCATTTATCATTTAACAATTACGAAGTTGGCCAACTTTTAACTTTCTTAAATTAAATGTACCGAATTTACATCTAGTGCGCAACTAGTACGCAGATCCTTACTTTTTTCATAGCGGCGGTTGACTTGGGGTTATGTTGGGTGTTTGTTTATTTTTAAGTTGTACTAATAAAGGAAAAAGAGTCTTCAATTCTACTATACTTCTTCAAATTTGTTCCAATGCACAAATAGACATAAAAATGTAGGGTTATTGTAACTAGAATCTTGGGCTTTTGCGCATGCTTACTATTTTCTCCTAATTTATAATTGTGTCTGCATAAACGATGGCAGTTTTACTAATTGTTAAATGAAAAATGTTAATTGTTAAATGTTAATTGATAATTGTTAAATGTTGCTGCATAAATCCACACTAAATGTTTCATCAAATCAGTCGGAATCTAATTAGAGCCATTCCAGATTTGATACCTTCAAAGCTCTAAATGGTATTTCATGGGCCCAATCGCAATTAGATTACAATTGATGCTATTTTGACTAAAGTAACTGCATTATGATGTTGCATATGAATATTCAACGAAGCTGTGGAAAGATTATATCGACCTGGGAGATTGATCACTATGAAACAATGAGGCTTTTGTTTGAATTTTATTATTATCAAATATCAGTATTGCAAAACTCAAATCTCTCGCAGAGTCCCCTTCATAAGTAAATGTATGTGTGAATATAAATATTTCTTTGTATCACGATATTTTGACTTGATCCAAATCAGATTACCCCTTTTCTCTTTTCAAAAAAATTTCTTTTCCCAAAAAAATTATAAATCATAATCATAAAACATGAACTATAATCACCCACTTCCAATTTCTACCGGGATATCTATATTTTAGAAATTT